>JAQFZF010001743.1:0-13499 GCA_034695365.1 Enchytraeus norvegicus | reverse complement strand
CTCTCGAGGCTTTCTCTCTCAAATGGTAACTCACCAATCTCTCCTAGAAACATACACACATTTTGCCTCAGAGATCAGAGTCTGCTCAGAACTTGACCTCTAGATAACCATCTCACTTCACAGTGCAGTGGGAGTTCTCCATAGTCTGCTCGAAATTGTCTAAATTCTCGGCGATTCAATGCTCTTGCCCTGATCTTGTTGACACATTTTGATTACTACATCCATGACAGACTTTAGAGCTAAGGTTTTTCGCCGCCACTATTAATGTTTCTGATGTACCGCCCATACCGTAATAAACTGTTGTTTTTGGGCCATTTTCTCCTCATGAAGGCGGGCAATTGTCAGGCGGGCAAAATTTTGCCCGCATGCAGCGTTATGAGAACCCCTGCAGTCTAATCTAGATAGGTAAGATATAGAAAGCATTACATTTTATGCAGTGGCGTCTATCCGCCAAATTTAGAGTGACTATATGGCGCAACAGTCTCCCACCCATATGCAGCCAGAAACAGGGGTATAAGTTTGTTCCAAACCTTATCGAGGTGCACAGAATGGAGCTTCTCAAAAATGTCGCTATAGCGCCTCAATGCACAAGTTTTTTAATAAAGAGCGTAAACTTGCGAGCAGAGCGAGCCACAAAAGAATTTGGCACATTTTCTGGATCAGCTACTGCTTGTAACCATCGATAATGATGAAGGATTGAGGCCAGACCAGATTTAATTTTTCCACTCCCCTAAGTTTCTGGTTGGAGATGGGCTTTTTCCACTCCCCCAATCTCTCTCCCAATCTCCCCCATTTCTCTCATGGCGCAGGCTGCGTCATGCAGATATAGGGATAGAGGCCCCTGATTTTATGTATAACAAAATACTTTAAAAAGTAGTAAACTAGTTAACAACTTTCATTTAGTTAATAGTTTAATTAATTTTAAGCATAGCATTACATTTTATATAACAAAATAGCTTTAAAAGTAGTTAAATAGGGTTTTTAATGCCCTGGGTTTTAAACGACCTTGAGCTAAAATAAAGATAAAATTGATATTTATTGCTTTAAAAATGTATAGATAAAAGTCTACTAAAAATCTCCGAAACTCTTGAATGCGTCTCACTGAAGATGCTGCGGAACAAATTACATTGAAGCGTTGGAGTTCCATTGACAAGCGTTGGCACAGAAAAGTTTTCTCCCGACTGTCACCAGATATGGCGTGAGACTTTCTGCTATCTCGTCAATAAAATCTGCAGTGGCAGCATTAATTGGCCCCAGGGTCTCAAAGGCGACAGGCACGAAAGTAGGCCCTATATCTTGTCATGAGCACGTTGTACTTCTGTACCTTCTTCGATGCTGCTACCTCCGCAGAAGCAGCTAATTAGCCTAGTTAACAACTTCATTTAGTTAATAGTTTAATTAAGTTTAGTTAAGTTTCAAACAAATTTAACTACTTCATTAGTTTGAAAAAGGATTTAGTAAACCTCATCATGAAGGTAGGCCTAATTCTACGAGAAAAAAGATTGCTCTAAGCCTAAGGCACTCCGGAAAACCGAAATAGCTAATTCAATCAAAGATAAAGCACGGCTAAAGTGTAAAGTTTAACTATTTGATGTTTTTTAAAGTGCCAGTACATTAGTGCTGCGAGGCCTGTGGTTACTTAGTCCACCATTCTACGAACTCTGTTTTTATATGTACTGTACATTTTGTAATTGATATGAGGACGAATTAAAATAAAATAATAAAATAAATAAAATTAGAAATTTAATAACAAAAAATAACTCCAAGCAGCTAGCGAGTCTACGCAATGACACATCCTCCTTTAACTCTGACAAATGGTAGGCTAATATATATCTTTGGAAAAAGACAAAATGCAAAGCGGCTATGTGGTAGGCCTATAATTACAGCCGAGACTTTGAATCGCCCTACCCATTTAATACGGCACATCTAATGATCCCCACTATGCTGAGCTACCGATAAATTGATGACTAATTCAGTGGCCTGCTTCAAACAACTACAGTAGCTGAATTCAAATTTTAACATGCTGGATAGGCTACTTTAAGACCAAGCAACTGGCTTGAACGGTTTCTTTATGTCCCTGATATCGTCGCCACTCGCCAGATGATAAACGGACGTTAATTCAATATTGTAGTTTATTGTATTGTATTGTATTGTATTGTATTGTATTAATATTCAGCATAGTTCAAGAACATAGGGACTGCAACACCTTATTTTTGTATAGGGTAATTTTGATATCTATGCTTTCCATTGTTCATCTTCTATTCACAACAATCTATCTATCTATCCAGTGCTCTGCCACGAGGAAGGGCATAGACAAAAACTCATACACAATCAACTATCTCACTCTTTAATGAGCACACCATCGACCAACCTAATAAGTCCTCCTCATCACAAAGGATTGCCTTTGTGATGAGGCCCTCTATTCACATAATAAGATACTATTAAAACGGAACCTATTATCGAAACTATTAACTATTATCGAAACCTATAGAATCGCCAACCAGTGGCGATTCTAGGCCGTGGTCAGGTGGCCGCCCCCCAAAAAGTTTTCAACTTTCCCTCCACTAATTTGTTCATGATTAACACATTTGAATAGAAACATCTGTGAAAATAATTCGTTTGGCCCAAACGTGACCCCCCCCCCCTCCCCAATTGTTTTAAGCTGGAACCAATTCTGCTTCAATGTGTGATCAGCGTCAGCTGGAGCTTCAACATTTGGGTCACAAGGTTCTATTCCATTCAGATCAATTTCTGTCAACATTTCCTAATATCATATTGCATGTTCTAGATCTGGCATGTTCCAAATATATTGCTGCACGTAGGCCCCATACCTTCAATATTATTTCAACTGAAAATTATTCTCTTATTGGAGTCATCGTGAAGTTTGTTTTGCGTCAATTTTAACTCCCTTAGAACTCATCTCCTTGTTGTCAGCTGTCTAACCGTCAGTCAACTGAGTCAAGGGGATCTAACTAAATAAAATAGTTTAACTAAGATAGTTCTTAACTTTTAAAAAAGGAGTTTAGCTAAATTATATTTAAACATTAAGAAAGTAGTTAACTAAGCTAAAAATAGTTAAGCCTGTAATTAAATAAAAGTAGTTAAATGTGTACCTAATTTTCTATCTACTTTTTGCATTAAATGTCTGTGAACTAACTTTAAAAAGATGTAATTTAACTAAACAATTATTGTTTAACTCAAAGAAGTAGTTTAACTCTTTTTAAACTAAACTAAAAAAGAAGTTTAACTGTTAACCTAATGAAAGTAGTCAACTAGGCCTATTTAATTACTTTTTTAGCTACTTTTTAGCTTAAATATAATTTCTCTATATAAAGTTTTTGGAAAACCTATAGATGAGCCAAAATTAGCCAATTTTTACAGTCCACATCATAGAAATTCCACAGTCAACAAGAAAACTTAATTTCTATATAGTAGCCTATTGTTATCTGCTAAATAGAGATATGTTTTATTGCTTAATTTTGCCTTGCTCACAACTTAGACGACATCTATTATAAACAAAATCGTTCACATTTAACTAAAACAGTAGTTTAACTAAATAGTTACTAACGAAAAAAAGTATTTCAACTACACTTTTAACAAAACTATAAAAAAGTTAAATTATTTCTCTAACTAAAAAATTAGTTTAACCAAATAATTAACTATTTTCAATCAACTATTGCTATCACTGCAAAATGTAATTTTCTAAATGTTAATGTCTTTTTCTATAAAGTTTGAACAAAACTCATACAGGAGCCCATGCAGAATTAGACCATGCTTGTATAGCAGGGCTAAACCCTAAAAACCTAACCTTAAACCTAAATCCTAAAACCCATTAACCCAAAAACATTAAGTCGAAATTTTTTGTTTTAAGGTTATTAAGACTTATTAAAGGTTGTTGGTTTTAACGGGTTTTTTATAAGTTGCTAATTTAGGTGTGACAAGCATGTCCCCATCTCTCGTCGGGCTGAGGAGCCATACCCCGGCCGACGCCCTGAACTGGAAGGACTAATCCACCGTTGACCAATAGACCAGTAAAGTTGAGAGGGAATCGATATTGCTAATTTAAGTATTAATTTTGTTGAGACTAGACCAATCGAAAACTGCATGTGCTTTGTAGAAGCTGACTAGCGCAATCACTGAGGTAGGATAAGGAGACCCACCACAGAAAATACCCACCACCAAAATACTGTAATGTCAAGCTATAAAACTATTTGCCATTGACCTTCCCTTGCCGATAGGCAGTGTACTGAGAGAGAGAAAGAGAGAGAGAGAGAGAGAGTGAGGTCAAAATATGTTTCTGTGTAATTTGACTAGCTCTTATTAATTTGGTTAATTTGTTTAATTTACTTGTTTATAAAAATTAATTCAATTATTTTAAATTGTACAAAAATCTAAAAATAAATAAAAACCTAGTTATTTCTGTAAAAAGTTTTTTATAAACCTTAAAAACCTAACTAAGGTAAACCTAAAAAATCTACGTACGCCAGCCTTAGGCCTACTATAGCCAATAGGCTATATAGTATATATATACAGATAATTATATATCAAAATATATAATTATAATAATATAATTGGACTAGTAGTAAAAGCCTTAAAGAGGCTCCCTGCAGAACATTGCACATCAGACAATAGACCACATAGTAAGTGACCCAGAACTACCGGAGAGATAGCAATTAACCAACAATTAGCACATTTCACATCAGCCCACACAGTAAGTGACCAAGAACCAGCAGTCAAACAACAATTAGCCAACAATTAGCCACAATATTCGGACATCTTCAATATAAGCCACGCCCGCAGGCCTACAATAGGCTAAGGGTCGTGTTGTCTCAGTCAGAAGTTGTCCCAAAAACGTTACGCGTAACGCGGTAACGTTTAACGCGTAGCGGGATAAGGGAATTGTTATATAGGATAACCATAGACGTTCTGGTGCGCTCATTACAAATGTGAGATTGAAGATTGGGTATGAATTATGACAGTGAAGCTGGCATCTGGATCTGCCTTAGATTGCTGTATCCTATCATCCGAAGTGGACCTAGAACTCTGCATTTCCAATTCAGCTACCTACATTGAGATCCTTGAATAAAAAGCGTTCTTTAAAAACATTCGGCATTCTCTGCAATATTGAGCAAGGCGACAGAGATGGAATAATGAAATCGATAATATTGAATTCGTTTATAAGAATTATTCGCGGAAAATCCTTAAAGGAAACATTAATTGATATTGGGAGATACGCTGAGCCTAAGTGTAGGCCTTTACAAAGATTTGTCTACAAGCCTATATTGCCGGAGTAGATAGAGGCCATGCTTTGAGTTACTTTATGTTGCACGCACACTGGATGCGTGTGAAACGAACAGGAATGATCCGGTTAAATCATTGATCGCAGTTATATTTTTGATTGGTCATTGCCTATATAAGTTGGATATCTGTTAGAATTGCAGCGTCAGACATTGGAAGATAAATTTGCAACACTAACGTGTCATATTAAAAACATCGAATGGTTACGCGTTAGGCTATAGTCGTACTTTAATTAAAATAGTGTACAATTTGCAGATTATATAAAATCATCATTTACAATACAATATAATACAATGAGGATTGAACGTCCGGTTCGTCACCCGAAGGCGATGTCAGGGACGTCTCAAACAGACTATGCAACTGCAACCAGTTCCATACCACCAGAAGCACACTTGCAATACATAGATCGAAGAGAAAGCGAGATCCTAGATAGTGCAAGTCCATTAGCCAGGGCAAGAGAATCTGATTAAACAGATCTAAGGAGGAAACAAATGGGTTTTCAGCTAGCCCTGGTTTTCAGCTAGCTAAGTTGTGATACTTGTGCATGATCGAAGATCAAGTGGCAATGAATTCCATAGTGTTGGAGAGTTAAAACTGAACGATCGCCTACCGATATATCTGGTCGTAGATCGGGAACATTAAGGAGATTAGTACAGAAGAGCTACTTGTAAGACTGCGGGATGGTTAATAGATATGAAGGTTTACCAAAGTGGATATTCTTAAAGGTTAATGAGGCAATTTTGTATTTTATGCGTTCTGAAATGGGAAGCCATTACAGACCTTTTAAAAGGTTGCCCAACTTGGCTGTATGAGAGCGGAATTTTGTGGTTTTAAAAGACAACACCTGCTAAAGAGTTCTGCACGCGTTGAAAGCGGACGATGGAAGTGTTAGGCAGACCATTAAGCAAAGAACTGCAGTAATCAATCTTGGAGTGGACAAGAGCATTAGCTAATATACCTACAATTGCGGAACTCTTGTAGAGTGAGGAGCGATTTTGCCGAAGCTGGCGAATATGAAAGAAGGAAGAGTGGCAGATAGACTCTATGTGATTTAAAAAATCAATTTGATAAACAAAAATGACGAGTTAAACATGCTAATTTGATCACATTTAAAACAGATAAAAACGAAGTTAACTTAAAATATTCATATATACATGTATATATGCATAACAATACTAATATATACACAATATATATAATAAATACATATACAGGGTGCGTAATAAAAAAGTGAACCCCTTATTGTTCCTTTAATTTTGTCGAGACCATTCGGTATAGGTGCAGTATATTAATGGGATTTATTAGTAGTAGTGGTTGTGATATCACCAGCAAAATCGGAACTAAGTCTGCAGCACTCAAGACAAAGCTATATCTGACTTCGCTTGGTGATGAAGACCGGTTACTGAGTACACGGCCGAACTAGCTGAAACATCTTTCCAATATTCGCTAAGTTTGTCACGCTCACTGGGTCCTAGGCAAACGTGACCCAAATACTAGTCTGGGCCTACTGTTTCCATGACTGGTGTAGGCCGGTGCGCTGGGTTTGCATGACCACAAACAACAGAGGACATACAGCCAGACATCTGGCCTGGCCGATAGACATACAGTCAGAGACACGGCCTGGCTGACAGACATGGCCTCGGTTGCCAGATAAAATAATTTTTTTTAACATTAATGTTAAATTTTGTGTAGACCTAGATAGCCTTATTTAAGGCTGACATTTACAGTACCTGACTAACGTGTTACAACCAAATACCTCAAGTAGAATATTTAATCAACTTCGTATTGACTTGTATCACAAGAAGTCATTTGTTGACCTCCCACCAACATCTCACTCAATTCTGGGACATTTGCAACGTTGTCACTTAGAATGTTGTCAGTTTGTCCAGGAGGAGGCCTGTGACAATGGCTGGATTGATGACAGTGGATGTACTACCAGCAAAGAACTTGCTGCAGTTACCATAATAATATTATTTAGTCAAGTGAGGCAGCAAACAACTTGCACAACTTTGTTTGCGTAATTGCAAGTCCGCACAAAATTACATCAATTGCACTGCATATTGCAAGTGTAGAGGTTTATGCAAGTAAAAATCGGTTCAATCTGGGTAAGGTATTTGATTGCAAATTTATCTAGTTAATCAAAGTTTTGCTTAAAATATGCTGAATACCTGCAGGGGTCAGTTCAAGATTTAATCTTTGCAGGCTGTATTCAATATAATACAATAAAATACAATGAGGATTTAACGTCCGGTTCTTCACCCGATGGTGATGTCAGGGACGTATGTATTCGTACAAGACATTCACTGGTTTCAATGTTCAGTTATAGCCATCAAATCTTCTAACTTCTTCCCAGTCATTGTTATAATCTCATTCAACGACCTTAGTCTTGGTCTTCCTCTTTTCCTTTAGCCTTCGCTCTTTCCAAATACAGTTAATAATTATATTGTTTCTCAATCATGTAATAGGCCTACAATAAGCTGCAAAATGATGTGTTGAACTCACATAAACTTAATTACACATGGATAGTTATGTCAAATATTACACATTTTCAGTCATATCTTAAATTGGCCATAAAAGACATAGTCCACGTTTTGGTGAAGTCTACCCAAGATTTTCTCTTAGCCCACGGGTCCCACTAACTAGCCTAGTATGAATACTTAGTCAACTCTAAAATTCCTACGGGACTCTATTACAGGGACTGGACTAATACGAACACCTTAATCTATAGCAGTGCTCCGCAACTGGTGAGCCGCAGACGATGTTAGGTGTGCCGCGGTAGCATTCAAGGAAAAATTGAATTTTGTATAGGCCTAATTAACAAATTGCATAGGTCTAAATATATCTTTTAATATTTTGATTAACTCGGTTGATTGTAAGTAAAATTCGTTTTAAAATTTGTAAAACATCCAGAGAGAAATACCTAGCACAGTTAGCAACTCTGTCGATAATAATGAAACGAGCACCGGTATCGCATTAGGTAAGGTTAAGCATTTCTGTATTGCCTAAACATTTTTACCCCATGTAAACTTGTAGACTTAAGAGGCTATAGTATCGCCATACTCCATATTGGTGTATATGGTTTATTAGTACACTACTATAGTACATGCGATTATGTTGTGGTGTGCCGCGGGATTCTTGGGGGAAAAAATAGTGTGTCGCGAGATTCTTGAAAAAATATTAAGTGTGCCGTGGATGAAGAAAGGTTGCGGAGCATTGGTCTATAGCAGAATAAAAGAACAACAAAATGCATATACAAATAAACACACATAAACATCGAGGGAGAAAGAGAGATTCAAAGCCATGGAGAGAGAGAGAGATAGATACATGCAGATAGGCAGATATTGAGAGATAAAACCAAAACGAGAGACGGATAGTAAGAGAAAGCATTACTATTCCACGTCCCAATGGGATGGCCTAGTTGGTATAACACATGAATGATAACAAAGAGGCTGCGAATTCGAGTCCCAGCCGGGTCCGCCTCTGACAGTATCCTTGTGATAAAGAAACGGACATCAAACTTTAAGCTTTTTCATTCCTAAATAAATAAAATTACAAGCGTTCACACAAGTAATCAATACCAGTTTAACAATAGTCATGACCCACCCGCAAATTAGCTAATTATCCTAAAAATATTTATTATATTTAGTATCCTAATTCTTTGCTTTGTTGTTGAACTTTGTGACTTCCGGATTGTACTAATATACAGGATACCGGATCGAATATATCGGTTAATATTTTAAAGCTTTATGCTCTTTACACTATTAAACCTTTTTAGTTGTTGTAGTAGTAGTCGTTTTTGTAGAGGATGAAGCGGATTCGGTACTTTGAGAAACAGTCCTAAACTTTAACTGTGTATCCACTGTAGTGGGTGACAGAGTTGAAGAGGTACTTAAAATGTTGGACATCTCTGTGCTGACTATCTTAGGCGCTTGAGTTTCAACTTTTTTCTCAGCGTCAGGCTTTTCCTCTTCATTATCGTGATCATCATCACCTTTATTTTTTGAAGACAGTTGAACCACGCAGTAGCAATAAGCTCGGAGATGCGGCAGTTTCTCGGCGATACAATGAGAATGTTTCCCATACCGGTTTATTCTACTAACGGCAGAGAGTTCCACGGACATGGTGCCTAAGGTGAGCGAATGTTTAACGGTGGCTTCAAAAGTTCCCGCACCGGGATCTGTTTTAAAAGTTACCTGGTAGAGATCTTCTGTGCTGTTCATTTTATCAGATAAATCTGCCTTTCTTCCATGTCCATCTGTGCTGCCACTGAATTTTAAAAGTTGGGCGTTGGATGAATATTTTACAACGTCAATCACTTCGCCAAGTTCTAACTCTTTACAGGAAATTCGCTCAGAATAAGTTGCGTCGTTGATGGTGCTTACGACAGCCAAAGCTGCTTTGATTACAAACGGATCAGTGCTTTTTACAACTGTCCAAGCCAAGCAACCGCACCAATGCATTTCTATGGATGCATCGCTGCAGGTTCGACACTTAGGTATTTCTTTAAGTAGACTTATACCGCGCGGTAGGGATTCAGATTGGTCTTCACCAACGTATCCCTTATCTCCGTCATGATCTATTATATCTTCGAATGTAGCATGGATATCAAAGGGGGTAGTTAATCTACCAGCATTAATTTTTAAATTTTTACCGATTTGAGGATGTTTCTCAATAAACTTTTCTGGTAATCTCACACCAACAAATGGTAACCTTTCTTCATATTTACCCTGCTCGCTTGTTCTTAGTCTGTGAAATCTTGCCCCATGGTCTGACAAAAGTACTAGCTAGGGGTTGTCCAGATGTCCTTTAGCTTTCATATATTTTAAATGGGCCGTTAGGTCATCATCTGCCAACTGCAATTCAGAATACCCACCGTGTGTGTACTCTGCGTGAAACAGAAATGAGAATCTTCTCTGTCTCCAGTAAACATCCGCAAATTTTTTCATATAGTTCATCATATTCCGATGACGTGGAATATTTCCCAGACAAAACCTAATATGCTTACCATAGTGTTTTTCTGCTTCGAAATAAAACGATCTCATATAGTGGTCCACGGGTGGATCTTTGAACCCTAACATTCGAAATGTAAATGTTCCAAAACTGGCAGAATTTTCACCCCACTGGGTGGCATAGCCAAGCTTTGCTAAATCTTTCCAGATCCAAGGATGGCCATCAACTGGTTTGGCTTCACTCCAACCTCTACGGGACTCAGGCAGCTCGACTTCTGTTTTTCCAGTCAGTATAGGTAGAAGAGCCTGAGGGGTTCCATCTCCAACAATATTATATCCCTCCATCACCACTCCACCTAATTCTTCTGTAAAATATTTGTACGTTTTTGGAAGATTTCTAATCCATGTTAGTCTTGATACCGAATCAAATCCAAACATGAAAATGTCTAGACCTAACGATGACTTTGGGAGAGCAGTCCCAGCCCTCTTTATGACTTCTGGTTTTGGAGCCACTCCCAACATTACCATTGAAATATTGGCACCATCGGATGCCAAGCACTTCGCCTCAAATACATCAGATACCAGAGTTTTACCATCGGTAAAAGTTTGTTCTTCTCCTCTGGTAACATTGAAATCATTGTGCCCTCTTAGAATTGGCACCAATTTACAGTCTATATTCCCACCATGCTTCGAGGCTGCTTCTTTTGATATATAGAACATTCCGTTTTCTGAGGACACCCAGTTCGGCTCTTCCTTATGACAAGCTAATGGCGTCGGTTTAGCGAAATATGGCTTCATAACCGGGTGCCACAACTGTAATTTTGGATGAACACAGTTTTGTAATTGGTCTTCTGCCTTTTCCGTCCCGGAGGACTGGACGGAATCGTGTCCTTTATTTGACATCGCTTGACATCCCACACAACTACCATCGTTTAGTCTGTACGTGACCTTTATTTCTAAGCGAGTAAATATGAGATAAGCGAACGGCAGAACCGCCAAGACAACGAACGTTAATCGAACGCATTTCCGTCGTCTGAAAAGAGCGATTAGGGTCATGGTTAACAGACTAATAGACGTATATTATAAGGAAGTTGATTCCAGAAATGTAGAAAATGGTATTTAGTTGATTTGCATTTTAGCAGTCTGTTGTACGGAGAGATAATTGAAGGATGGTAGATAATCGAAGTACGGAATGAAGTTTGTTGAGCTACATCACTCTGCTGTACTTTTCCTCTGAATGGCAAGAAAGCATCTGAAAATGTATAACAAAAAATCGTATAAGATGTCATTTACATTAAGAAAATTGTAACAGTGAAAATTCCGCAAATCATTAATTTTATTTGTTTATTTTGTTTATTTAATATTTCGTCGTCGTACAAATTGTATTGCCTACATGTACAGTCATTTAAAAATTAAACAGTGCATAGAATCAATCATATCAGGTGAATATGGATAAATAGCCACAGAATTTTCAACACTTATATGGTATATCTAAATACGATGTATACATTAAAAGTTATTTTTCCCTATTCGGATTAGAATGCAGGACCTCTGAGACTATGGAGAGAAGCCAGACAAGTGCACCACTTCACAATCACAAATTATTAAACCGTTCACTAACTGCACATGGTCTCTGAGCACCAGGCATGCACATAGGAAAGCACATTATAACAAAAATATACCTAATTTGTGTAAGTTCACATAAATTAGACAATAGCATACATATTTGCAATGCTACATTGGGTTAACGTCCGTTTCATAATCTAACAACGATATCAGGGACGTCCATAAACTAGGTTTATTCATTATGAATATACGTATTTATCTTATAAAATTAGTATTGGAATCGACTCGTGTCAGGTTCTTTGGTAGGTCAGCTTGGTCCACTTAATTCAATGCCAATAAAAGCTAGGCTAAATACTACAACAGCTAATAAATCAACCGGCCTTGCGAGTCTATAGATACGTTGCATGTTTTCGGCAATCGTGACGAAAATTGACACACGAGCGGGTATGTAGGGTAGGCTACGCCTTATCTACACCAATGATAGGCCCCATGCTTCTCTTATTAAAATTCTATTTGTACGTATAATTTTATTTAAATAAATTAAAATTCGCAGTTACATAATTATATTAGCAAAAATCTCATAAGAAAATAAGATTTAAACATGAGATCTACACATGTATCCTATATATTTTTACTGTGTACACTGTACAGGGTCATATTTATGCATTTACATAATAACACACAAAATTTAATGTCTGATCATTATAATAGTATATAATATAGTATCATTTGTATAATTTGTATACTGTTTATTTTGTATATCTAGTTCATAACGTAACATTGTGCGTCTGTCATGATGACCTTGCTATTATTTAACTACTACTATTTATAACTGCTACCCGCGATAGGCCTGTGGACAAAAATAAAACGGCAAAAACCAAATTTAACGTCAATTTCGCGGCCTAACGGCTACAATAGTGACCGGTGAGCCCTAGAATTCGAACCAGGAGCCTATGGAAAAATATGCAGATTCTTAGCAAACAGCGCCATCGGCTTAGTCCATGATAATAATTTCATGTCAAACTGCGTTCTAAGTTACAGTTTTATAGATATGAAATCTTGCATGATATTCTATTTGCGAAAAGTTTTAAAAGGCGAATGCAATAAGAAAGAAAGTTATTTAATTAGTCAAATTAACAATGGTTATCAGGAATCTTTATCATGGACTGGCTGAAAATGCTGTGAAGGGAAGAGGGACGCGAACCCGACACAGTAGTGAAGGTTTGGAGTGAATAGCTGCAACACTCTGGGCGTTTCTTGGCCACAAAACATGTTGTTAGCCCTGGACACCATGTTAGCGGTCACATAGGGGACAGAATCTACCACTGGATGTCCCATGCCCATACCGACACACTGGACACAGTAGTGAAGGTTTGGAGTGAAGAGCTCCAAAACTGTGCAAATGCATCCCGGACAAACAGACTGACAGAATCTTCTCTTTATATACATAGATATTATGCTAACATTGTCTCGTTTAAGCCTACTTAAACCTACTATTCTAGGCCTACTTAGTAGGCCTAGAATAGGGCAAAACGATTGAACGTCATCAAATCCGTCGGCGGCATATTTACAAGTGGTACTGCAGTTTTCAAATCATAAACTTTAGAGGGTGCTAGAAAATTTACTAACATCCACCTGATCATTCTAAGTACATATTTCTAATCTATATGCATCGTACTACTACTC
>JAQFZF010001742.1:0-13500 GCA_034695365.1 Enchytraeus norvegicus | reverse complement strand
GCGTGTGAGGCAGACGCTCTAACCACTAATATGGGCCATAACCCCCTAATTTATAGTGCATAATTTTCTAACAGGCATATAATTCATAGTACATGTAGCCTATTTGTATGTATGACTTTTATGTATGTATGTATGTATGTATGTATGTATGTATGTATGTATGTATATGTATGTATGACTTGATGATACTAGAATAATTGAACAAGAGACTAAAAATCTAAAATAAGTATGTCAAGATCAAATCAAATAGCGGTTTATCGTCCGGTTCATCATCTGACGACGATATCAGGGACGCCTCAGATAGCATATGTCATACCAGCTGGTCCACCCAAACGCAGCCGGAAAGTACATATGCTGAAAGAGAAAGATGATCAAAATAAAGAAGAACAAGACAAAGAAATGAGAACCAAAGTACAATAATGAAACGAAGATAGTATAATCTGACCTATTGATTCAAAAGCGAATCTCAGATCACTCTCAATCATGTTTAGCATTGAGGTATAATAGTAACTAGAAACGAATTTTAAAGGAAAGTAAAAAGAGAAGAGAAACTAATTTCACAAAAAGGATATAACACATTCTATTCATATAAGAAGCTACGCCTACTGAAGTATACTTAAACTCAAAAGTAGCCTACATTATTTTGTCGCTCACACGTGAGAAAGGATAAGGAAACCCACCTCGATCAAATAAAAAATTTTCCAATAAAATCCGGCAATGCAAACTCTTCGGTTGTAATACTATGGACCTGCCATTAGGCAGTGCACTGAGAGAGACATGTAAGCAAATCTGTCAAATGTTATTGTTGCGGCTATGCCTTCGGATTTACCGATCAGAATTTTTTCACCGGATACCGATTGATCCGTATTCGGATTATTGGAATGATTTTTATACCTGATTCGAATCAGATCCGAAAATGCTTAAATAATTGTTTAGGCCTAAATGTATTAGCTAAATTGGAAGCTGTTATATACACCGTATTGAAAAACAACCGAGAACACTGCTCGTTTTTCATTTTCTACCAAAGTAACACGGTGTTTCGTTTAAAATTAGGCATGCATTATCAGGGGCCTATTTGCAATCAACATTGCAAATTTCAAGAGCACTGGACTCGTAATCACGGAGATATAGATTGCATTTTGTGTGAGACTCATAGTAAGATCATGATTCCCAATTATGGATTAAACAGCATTATTGTATTCCGCATGGGTTAGCGGCATCGGTAGAGTAATCGCCTCCGAAGTAAGTGACCCAAGATCGAATACCAGGTCAGTCGACAAGAAGAAGTAACAGATTGTCAGGATAGTTATTCGAATTTCTGCGCTGGCTGTCATTGTGCGCCATTAAAAGAAAAAGATAGGTAATCAGGAGTGGAGAGGAATAAAAAAAGAGTAAAAAAAATGGAACCTGGAGAATATGTGATGATTCGAAACATGTGCGATTGTCACGTACGCAATTTACGAAGAAATAAAACCAGCCTATACAGTAGGCATAGGCATCCTGTTTGTGTGTAAAATCATGCTGTTTGTCCATATTGGGAATCAAGATCTAAATAAGAGTTACGCACAAAAAATGCAATGGCTCAGTGATTTTGTGTCCAAATCTCTTGAAATTTCCGATATAACTTACAAATAGGCTCCTGTTGATGAATGCCAAATTTCAAATAAAAAACTCTGCTACTTTGGTAGAAAATGAGAAACCTAAAGTGTTCTCGGTTGTTTACCAACCGAGAACCAACTGTTTACCAAAGTAGAGTGTAATGACTAGTTATTATGCAATGCATAAGAACATTTGTAAAGTGGCAAAGCCTATTGCCTTGATGTCTTACTGAGCTAATCACGCCCTATCAACCAGTCTTCGCATCAACTATCCCTCAGTCTTCGCTCATCTGGCTCTAATCTCCTTAATATCCCCGATATGCGATCATCTCTAGGTACAGTGGCGTTTCTGAGGGATGGGATGGGGTGGCTACTGGCCTTGGCCACCCCATATGAAGGGCTGGCCACCCCAATGGCCACCCCAAAAATGAAATTGGTCTCCATGTCTACAATGTATAGAAACATCTAAAAATGTAATATGGGCACCCCAAATTTTTGCTTTGCCACTCCTCTGACCACCCCATTCTGCATAAGCCAGAATCGCCCCTGTCTAGGTAAGCTATCGTTCAGATTTACCTCTCCAGCACTATGGAATTCCTTGCCACATGATCGTCGATCTTGTATTGCAACCATCTAGGGCAAGCAGCTGAGAACCCATATATTTCCTAATTGGATCTGTTTAATCAGACCCTTTTGTCCTAGATCTTGGACTTGCACCTGCTTGTATCTCGCTTTCTCTTCGGTCCATGCATTGGCAAGTGTCTTCTGGTGGAATATAACTGTTTGCAGGAGCAAAGTCTGATTGAAAACATCCCGACGTCTTCTTCGGCGGTGAAATCGGACGTTAAATCCTCATTGTATTGTATGCCTACTGGATTATAAAGCCAAGATCTACGAGGTTCGAATATTGTTATCTCTGACATCCCTTTAAATCTGAAATAATAGGCCTATTCGATTCGACCAGCAAAATTCTACAGAATTCGGATCATTGGAATTTTAAACTATCCGGTGATTTCCGGATGACAATGGTTAATCCCTAATTCAATAGGCTAATTGTAGCACCGTTACTCGGTTCATATACAATTTCAGGAGTTGTCTTACTTCAAATAAATTATATATGGTAATTAAACAAAAACAATAGATCTGCCAGGCATATGATATCTCTGTAGTCATATTATTAAGATAGACTAATGTTTGCTTAAATAAAATTTTATACTAGTAGTTATCCAATTGCCGTCATATTTAATTACACAGTTTATAGCCTTATCTTATATCGTTTATCACGATATTCATGATAATTATTTTCTCAATGTCATGGGGTCAGTAATCTTTCTTTATTCTCTGCCCAATGGCTGGTCCCAAAACAAATACGTACATTAACAATTATTAATTGCCTATTATTTGAAGTTGCATGCCATGGACCTGCCGTTCATCAGCGTCGTCATCAGGAGTCTGTCTAGACTCGAAGACAACAGGTAACAGGTATTAATAAACCAACAACTTATTCCAATCTGGATTATAAAATGACATCTCCAATAATTTTTTACTTTTTTATTTAACACAATAATGTAGTCATCTTTCACACATTTGAATTGAAATCAATGTACTGATAAAAACAGAGTATTGTGACAGGAACGACAAAGTGATCACAGGCCTTCAGCATTTTTGTGGCATTTCTAAATATAAAATCAATCAATCAATCAATGAGGATTTAACGTCCGGTTCCTCACTCGAAGGCGATTTCAGGGAAGTCCCAAGCGGGATGTGCAACTACAGACAGCATACAACCACCAAAACACTCCTGCAAATACGCATGCCGAAAGAGAAAGCGAGATCCAAAACAGTGCAAGTTCGTTATCCAAGGCAAGAAAGTCTGTTAGAAGTTAGAACAGATCTAAGGTGGGAAGAGATGAGTTTTGAGCAACAAAACAAAATGCAATAGATATAATTAAAGCAGAATTTAATACTATAGGCTACACATCACTGCAATTTCGACAGTTTAATTGTAAAACAATTATTATAGGTATTATTTCCTAGAAGGTTTTGTAGAAACATTAATTGCTCCCTCGTTTCTATTTTTGTGATATCTTTCACTAGTCTAAAAAAGAAAGTGATGACATTTTCAGTCTACAAGATTTCCCCATCTCAACAGCAAAGATACGATTAAACAATTGAACGATAGTATACAGAAATATCCAAAGCAAAAACAAAAGATAGGACCTGTAAACATGTGCGGTTTTCACATGTGTAAAGATAAAGGAATAAGAAATTCGCTATTGTCTTTGCTCCGCAACCTAGTCCTGATAATTATAGGGCATTGGTATAATAACGATTATCAATTTTGCAGCATTTAATAAAACTTTCTCTCTCTCAAAGCAATGCCTAACGGCAGGTAGATGACATACAACTGTAGAGTTTGTATGCCATATTTTCTTGGATATAATTTTATTTTTTGAGGTATCTTCTTAGCCAGTGACTGCGTTAGTCGGCTTCTGTGAAGAACGCGCAGCTTTCAGTAGGTTTATTCTTATGTTTGGGGATAAAAGTTCCAACACGGTATTAAATAAAATTAGAGACTTAAATTTCAAACTTTTATCCTTGCTATTTGTATGAACTATAATTATTGTAACCGAACTCCGTTGAAGTCTGTTGCATTTTTGCATTTGAGCGTTGAACGTTTTTGACAGGCACATGAAAGGAAATTAATGTATGTGTTAAAACGTCCTCACACCTCCCTCTAAATGTACTCTGTCTGAGAGCCAATTTTTGCGAGAATTTGGTCACAGATAGTCTGTGTCCTATATAATAGCCAGGTGAGTCTATTTTACCTTTACCCACATCCTATGAACTCAGATACGTAGAACAAAGAACAAGAATGCAGCCAAAGAACAGCAAACATAAAAGAATTACAGATTGGGTTGCAGAAATAATATGTGTCGATGACATCCATGTGGAGATTTCAATGCAACAGACCCTCTCTCTAATGGTACCGTGTCTAATCAGGAACTAGCCGATCATAGTTCACCATTGGTTTCTATCTTTTGTGAACGTAGTATGCTCGTATTCTTCATTTCTGCCTCGTGCAACTGTGTTTTACTTAAGCTCTCCAATGTCTCCATTAAGGTTTGCCGTAGACTGGGGCCTGCCCCTATACTACTTGTTTCTTGAATACCTCCGATGAGTATGACATTTTCTTGTCCCGCTTTCTTCATTACATTCAATTAAACTAATTGCATGTAATAATAATACTAGCATACGCTATTGATCTCGCCAGATGGCAAGATAGCCGGGATTCATTTTCGAAATCGGCTTAGCTATTTTTTTTAATCTTCTTTTAGTCCACACATGTCAACCGCACGTGATTTTAGTATTTCCTTGCTTAGTTTCTGTTTTTGGTATTTTCTGTAGTCTTCGTCCCACTGGTTAATCGTAACATTGCCGTAGAGAGCGCACCACGCAGAAAGCCGATACACGATTAACCAGTACCGGTGGCGTTATTTTACTGTAGTCTGAGCTGGGTTTGAATCCACGACTGTGCAATCAACGTACGCCTGAGCTCACCATGCTAACCACTAGACTACCTCACTACCGCCACCGGAGACTAGTCGCAGACTAGTAGTTGCAGTCTATAGAGTGTGTCTTGCCTGTATGTACACCGACTGCTTGCTATTATAGCAATGAAGAGTAAAGTAGCTTGCAAAGGCTCACAACTCGTGGTCCTCACTGGGTTTTGAACCCCGTGACCTCATGAATATGAGGCCGCAGTGCTACCACTAGAGCACGGAAGCTCTCCGTGTCAGGTATTATACAACTTAGGCCTACCGACATACCCTATAGGGATGTGCTTCTGAACTCAGTATAATTTGTCCTGTTTTTTATAACTTACAACTATTCGTGTAGCCTAATCGACAGATGGCAGAATGCATCCGTTTACAATGTTGCCATTCTTAGTTTCTATTTTATTTTATTTTATCTTTTATGCCTCTTCATGAATAATCGTACAAAGGCAAAGGTACGATTAATTATGGCTGGATAGCTTAGTCGATAGAAAACGTGCCTGATAAGCAGGAAGCCGCGGTGTCGAGTCCCAGTCGGGTCAAAGGAAACTGGCATGTGCGTTCAGTCATATGTGAGAATATACCAATAGAAAAAATCTCTCACAGTGTGAGAAACAGACTTAGCTAAATAGCTTTAATCATAGTCTACATTTTTGTATAGACAGTTGGTATCAACTGTAGCCTGTAATACGTGAAAATGAAAATAATGCAAATGGAGTCACTCACAGCCAAAGACCTTATATATCTTTGCTCACAGCAGTCTATTGAGTGAGATGGTGTAAAAATTGCAAGTGATCGAGAAATTATTATGTTGACAAAGAAGCAAATTTTGCACTAAATTGTTTTCGAATGACGAATTTAGTTCAGATGTAAGTTATATCTGCAATTAAAAATATCTTAAGAATGCCCTACATAGCTATGAGAGGTCGAAAACTGGTCACTAGAGAGAGAGCGAGAGAGGGGGAGGGGGGGGGAGAGAGAGAGGGGGGGGGGAGAAAATAAAATCTGCTTTATTGAATTTTAAAGTTGTACACAATAATATACTAACATGTTCTCTCTTCTCTTTGCACTGCCATTTGGCAGGTCCAAGGCACATATTCTGAAACACAGTCTGCTATCACGCTCACCCGCGAACACCCTATCGTTCATCAAGTTGATCCCATCAAAAAGGCCATGCTTTTATAACACACCCAAAAGGTTACCATTTTTCTTGGAAGTATTATATTCGGACTGCTGTATTGGTCTCCCTCTTCTCTTCCTAAGTATGAAAATATCTGCGTTAGTCGGCTTTTACGAAATATGTGCAGTTCTCAGCTGGTGAACTTTTTATAATGGAAGGAATTTCTTCGTTGGCCTCCATTGCTCGACCAATAAATCTAACCAACATGTTTCCACCAAAGTCTTTATCCCAGGACCAATGTTCCCGTTAACGGGGGTTTGGAGGCCTATGACCCCCAAAATTCGCTGTAAAGCCTCCACATTTTACATGTCGGAGGTTTTCTGGCCTTCAAATTGAAACCGTTGGGGGACAGAAAAGCCCCCAAAACGGGACAGTCGGGGGCCAAAGGCCCCAAAATTGGTAAGCATAGAGGTCTAATTTTTTAGGAGGTCTAACAGGTGACAGGTCTTTGTTGTTGCATCTCAAATAAGTTTCAGTTTCTCACACCATGTCAAACTATAGGCTAGGTCTACAGTGTGCTTCTGACCGTTCATTATAGGCTTTCATTTGAACTATTATTCCGATTTATTATAGGCTACAAATTATTCATGTTATTTTTGCTTGCAATTTTATTTTCGAATTAATTTCACTATAGGCCCCCAAAATACAACTATTGGGGGCTGTAAGACCTCCAAATTTATAACCTCGGGGGCCCGAGGCCCCTAAATTTGTAAGCACTGAGGCCAAAGGCCCCCAGTTTGTTTAAGTTAACGGGATCACTGGTCCACCGTACACGTGATGTAGGGAGAAATTGAGAGATTTAGAATCGGGGTTAAATGATACTTAAGTTAAGGTTAACGAAAAACAACTCGAGAAGAACTAACTGTATGCGATAAGAAGCAACTAGACAAAACAAAGCTGTGTGTGGAGCTTCAGTAAGGTCCGTCTCCGACAGTTTCCTTGAAACTTTCGGAGTACAAAATACGACAGTTAACATAGTTTTTAAGCTTTTAATATGATGATATGTTCATAATGATTACATTTAGTTTTTCTTCGTATATTACTTACACATGACAACCGCACATGTTTGACGTATTTGCTAGGTGGCGCCATTTCTTCTCTCAATATTTTGATAAAGCAAATGTGAAAGTATCTGCAAGGAAAGGAATTAAATAACATACCCTGATCAGCAAACCCAGCTCCACACTCTAAGATAGTACCAGACTCCTTACAGTCCTCATGACACATCCACAGCACTATGGGCGAGACGTACTCCGGCTTGAGAGCCTTCACCACGTCTATCAATCAATCAATCAATTATGATACATCCACAACACTATGGGCGAGACGTACTCCGGCTTGAGAGCCTTCACCACGTCTATCAATCAATCAATCAATCAATCAATCAATCATGATACATCCACAGCACTATGGGTGAGATGTACTCTGGCTTGAGTGCCTTCACTACGTCAATCAATCAATCAATCAATCAATCAATCAATCATTACAAAGCATTATGGGTGAGATGTACTCTGGCCTGAGTGCCTTCAGTACGTCAATAAATCAATCAATCAATCAGTCAGTCGATCAATCAGAAAATAAATAAGTCTATATAATTAAATATCTACAGATGCCTTCAAGCATCACTCTATAACTTATTTTAAATAAACCACTCGGTAGAAATACAGATATCTGAGTCTATCAATCAGTTATCAGGTAATTAATTCGATCATTCAAACAAATAAAGTAATTAATTACGATTTATACGATCGCACAATGCATACTACTTAAATTAATTAACTAACTACAAAGTTATACTTTCGCTGAGCCATATGATGCATCGAATCAGTTATTAGGCACTCAACTGATCAATAGACAAGTTGTTCAAATCCCCACAGACTAATAACAAATCACCGATGGATGAATATACATCACTGATGTGAATTCGGACTGCAGAACCGACTTTAACATTAAACAAAAATTCTAATTAAATAACTAATTCCTAGAACTAATTAGTTAACAAACCCTCCGGCATGACAGTCTGAGTGAGCCTAGACCCTGCTAGCGGTGCTATAACGTTAACATTGATGTTATCCTTGCGACCCTCTATAGACAGTGTGTTAGACAGACCCACCACGCCTAGCTTAGCGGCGCTGTAATTAGCCTGTCCAAAGTTACCATAGATACCAGCTGATGACGTTACGTTAACTATCCTACATACCATACAAACACTAGACAGTTGGATAGATGATAAATACCGTTGATCCGCATCGCAGCACATCAAGCCTTACATACACCGAAGAAACTATGAAGGAACAGTCTAAATCTTGCAAAACTCACATTAGAAATATGATGAATGTTTACCTTCATTACGAGTAAAAATGAACTTCTTTCTTCCATGTCGCTGCTAAATTAATGATGGAACTGGAGTGGGCGATTAAAACAAATTCTGGTGAAAAAACAAGAGCAAACTCTTTCCTATATGCCACTTATAAAAAAAAGGATTTATTTACTGTTTCCTCATCCAGGGATGATGTCATGGACGTCTAAATGTCACTTATAAACTGTTCTCACCTGCCGTATTTCTTAGCCTTCATGTGAGGCCATGCGGCCCGTGTGATCAGAAACACAGCACGAAGGTGAATCCGGTGAATAATATCTGCAACATAGAAGACATATGCCATGGTAGCAACATAGAAAACATATGCCATGGTAGCAACATAGAAGACATATGCCATGGTAGCAACATAGAAGACATATGCCATGGTAGCAACATAGAAGACATATTTCAATTGAACATAATCAGAATTACACTACTAATACCAATAGCCTTAAAAAGGCTCTATACACTCTGAGTCTATAGTACCTAATCTATATATATCAAGCCAGACAATTACCCACACATTCAGTGAAACAGAACCGAGCAGATAGCAATTAACCACGGTCCACAATTATACACGGACGGTCCCATTATATATAAACTCGCTGGCAAACCTAAAATACACCATGAGTCGCGGAGTCACAGAATTGTCCCAAAAACGAATTTTTTTTTCGTTTCTTCGATGTATTATGAAAATTCGACACTTTTTAATTTTTTTGGCAAGATTTTGTTTTGGAGGGAGGTGGTCCCACCACCGAATTTTTTTTTGTATTTTTCGACGTTTTAAGAAAATTTGAATACTTTTTATTTTGTTGACAAAATAACTTTCTTTTTAGGGTCCCACCCCCAAATTTTTTTTTCGTTTCTTCGATGTATTATGAAAATTTGAGACTTCTTAATTTTGTTGACAAAATTTTGTTTTTGGGAGAGGTGGTCCCACCTTCAAAAATTTTTTTTGTTTTTTTCGATGTTTTATGAAAAGTTGAGACTTTTTTATTTTGTTGACAAAATAACTTTCTTTTTGGGGTCCCTCTCTTGAAATACTTTATGGACCTAAACCATTCTGGACTTGCCCGGACATGCCATGACTCCCCTGGGCATGCCCTGGCGAAAAGAAGAGCTGACATAGGAAGTCATTTGATGTTTGAGTGATGACTAATAAACTGCTGACGTAAGTCACATGACGCCTGGGCATGCCCAAGACCGATTTAGACTTGCCCGGACATTGTCCGGGCATAAGGTGCTGACGCGGTCAAATTCCAACCAATCAGAAACGAGACCTTGAACTGATCACGTGAGGTTGACCGGAAATGTGTGGGCGGGAAACTGACGCCAAAAAACCACAGCCAATCAGAGACGAGTGCGTAGGCGTTGGGCCTGGCAGGCTAGGAAACCTCGACCAACCAGAGACGAGCGCGTGGGTGGGGAACGCTGCTGGCCACAAACCTCACCCAATCAGAGACGGGGGCGGGAAACCCTCAACCAATCAGATACGTGACATTGAGGGGTCACGTGACATGGCGAAATAACCCTCAGTTTAGGTCACGTGGGAGAGCGATTATCGGGGTGTCCTGGCTATACCATACGTCCCTCTACTGTAATAGCGATTTGTGAATATTTGAATAATTAAAATTAAATGTAAAACGTTGATGTTTGATGTCCACATATTTTCTGACCATTGGTCGTTCCCCTCTAATATGGACTACTAGATACTGCGCTATTTTCCCACTACTTATCTAATAGCATGGATAAGTAGCAATAAGTCGTTCCCATGGCTTCCATACAAGGCTAGTAGGATAACAATATGTTGAGTAAAACACATCTGAAAAACATCTGTACAGCGTTATATTGCTCTACAGGCGCAATGGGCTATGGTATTACTGATGTCGTCGCAGATGGCTAACGGACGTCAAATTCGCATAGCTTGATTGCTAAACTAAACATCTATCAATAGACTAACTATTGAGTATTGTATCAATGACGCTCTCATAAATTATGACGTATAGGTTTGAGTGTGTTTAACGTCGAGGTTCAGAAGCGAAATTCTTCCTCTCAAGACTGTTCAACACAATCGAGCATTACCGTCACAAGATTGGGATTAAGCTTGAACAGCTTTAAGCCACAAAGCGCACATCAGACCATTGAGTCGTAGTATAGAAATTAACGTATAGAAGGAACTTATGTCGTGATCAGAGGCGTTGTTTTATCCAGACTCAACACTGCATACCCAGATAGTAGAATTAGATGAGAGAGAGACAGAGATAGGGAGATTGAGCGACATCGGCAGAGTGTTCGCCTCACATGCAAGTCATCCATTTTCAAGTCCCGGGTCGATCGACAAAGAAAAACTCCTAGGGTGTTTGTTAGGTTTGTCGTGTACCTGCGCTGGCAGCTTGAAGCGTCATAAAAAGGCAAAGGTACAACGAATCATTGATTGGCAAGAGAAAATAACAAAACACAAAAACAGCAACTAAGCAAGGATACTAGCATGTACGTTCTGATATATGTAACTGTATACGAATGCCA
Organism: Enchytraeus norvegicus; assembly: GCA_034695365.1. Classification (NCBI taxonomy): domain Eukaryota; kingdom Metazoa; phylum Annelida; class Clitellata; order Enchytraeida; family Enchytraeidae; genus Enchytraeus; species Enchytraeus norvegicus. The sequence goes on along the minus strand of JAQFZF010001742.1, from coordinate 2,280 downwards.
TGGTAGCAACATAGAAGACATATGCCATGGTAGCAACATAGAAGACATTTGCCATGGTAGCAACATAGAAGACATATGCCACGGTAAAAACATAGAAGACATATTCCATGGTAGCAACATAGAAAACATATGCCATGGTAGCAACATAGAAAACATATGCCATGGTAGCAACATAGAGAACATATGCCATGGTAGCAACAGCAGATTTGGTTACCAAAGGTTTTTCAAAGTAGTAGTGTAATAGTTCCAAAAAATATTTAATTAGAAAACAATCCAATGACTACTATTACTGCTAAACCTCAAAAAGGCTAGGCTCTTTTATGGTCGCCACCTTCTATTTTGTTTATTTATTTATATTTATATTAAATTCAAATCTATTTATTGTAATTGTGTTGAGATAAACAAATAAAAGAAGGTAAAAAAAAGAAAAGAAGAGACGCAACGACTTCATTATAGAAATTATACATCGATATTGAACACATGATAAAAACTACATACAATACTCCAGAATTACTAATTTTGTTTTCTAGACAAGACGACAAGACTTATTTTACAGACAATTAAGCCAAGAAAGGCAGCATTGATAGCGTACGCTTAATATATCAGATATATATCAGAATGACTTTATTATAGAAATTATACAACAAAATAAACCACATGAAAATAGATTTAAAATAATACGATAAAATGACTAATTTAATTAATTTCAAGATATGACACCTTTATTACAGACAAAGAAAAGCTGCACAGATTAATTATATATAATTATGCATTATAAATACACAACGCCACTTAGCAAATAAGAAATATTACTTAATGTTAAGGATATTTTTCTGTATTAAATATAATACCACGATATCACAATACCACGCATGCAGGCATAATACTTATAGATATTTAAATTATATCAATTATACACTGTGGGCCATATGTTTTGTCGCAAATTCAAACGACTTTAATTCATTCAAATATCATTCGATTTCTACAATATTTCACAGATATGTGCACAATAGACACAAAAATATGCCCACCGAATTTCTAAAAGATTGGTCGTTTGGTTCCGAAGATATGGTGATCTGAATTTGAGCGACAAAAAATGACGTTGATATGTGTAGATATATGCGATCATGGTTTTCCATAGCACTATATTAAACAATATAGAGTATAAGAACTAGTCTATACTATACCCCAGTCTTCGTCTGATATGCGAGCAAATGATCTGTCACGTAGAATTCCTGCGTTGTTCACTATCACATCTACACATACATATACACATACACATACCCATAAATACACATACACAGACACACATACACGAATACATACACCCACAAACTCATATATACACAAACACCAGCACATGCATGCAGAACACTATATACAATATTGTATTGTATATAAATAAACTAGTCAAAAGGCCTTTGATAAAAGGCTTTATTAATCACATTTTACTAATACGATTTTGTTTAGGGGGGCTCCGCCCCCACCCCCCGCCAAACCACTATTCAATAGGGCCTCCGCTCTGATGCAGCAGACCTGCGGGTCAGACTTTGATCCAAGCACATTACAATGACTCACACACAGATACTGTCACATGACGACGACAATAGACAACCAAACCGAGCATTGTAGTCTCAATCATTATACTGTATCATTGCGTAACGCATAACGGTTTAAGGGAATTATTATATAGGATGATGACAGACTATTCAAATAAATATTGAAAATTAATAGATAAATAAATAAATCAAATAAATAATAATAAATTAATTAATAATTAATTAATAAATTCAAATAAATAATAAATAATTCTAGAACATGTGTTAACAAAATGTTTTGCTAAGATATGCACACACCTATCCTCCCAAAGTTCTCAAGAGCTGTCTTAACAATCTTTTCTCCTTCCTCCACTGAATCTATAGATACAAACGTCAATCAATCAATCAATTAATCAATCAAATAGCCTTTATTTAGCTCATCATATAAAAATTTCAGACGATTGACCATGAACATAAGACTTTAGATGGCAAGCTAGCACAGAGCAAATTGTACAAGTATAAATTGAATGGCAGACAGTTCCAGATAACAAACATTCATGTACAATTAAAAGTTAAAATGATCTATATTTTAAGGTGCTCAAAATATAGATAACTTTCGAGGCATTACTATCAGCCCTTTGCTATCTACAGTGTTTGAACACAGCATACTATTTCTATTCGGAAAGCATTTAACATCCAATGAACGACAATTTGGATTTAAAGAAAATTTAGGGTGTAATCA
>JAQFZF010001741.1:0-13500 GCA_034695365.1 Enchytraeus norvegicus | reverse complement strand
TGAACATTTTATTAACTGTTGTGATAGATAGGTCTATAGATTATATTATGTAATATATGTGCATAGGTAGAAATCTACACGTTTGTTATTTATGAATAAAAGTATTTATACGAAAACGAATTTAAATTAGGCATATTAATTTTATGTGTAAGATCGGATTTTCTTTTAAACACCATGCACTTGTCATTTGAATCTAGCTTATTATAATAGAATCTGATGGTCTATCTATGTTTATCTAGCATCATATTGTCGCATACTATTTGTAAATAGGCTACGTTTGTTATTTTTGTATCTATGAATCGCAAGTAAATAGAAATATAGATGTTGATGGCAAGTAGAAATTCCTACACCTACAAATCATAAAATAGACTGACAAGTACAAGTAGATTATTCAATAATAGGGCCTAATTATAATAATTATGCCTCTTAATTATAATTGTGCCTACGTGATTGATGATTTTGAACATAGAGCTGATTAGTCAATGCATATTGTTTTAACAGTTTGGTCTGCAGTTAATTTATGTCTTCTGCTACAAACATCCTGTAGACAAAACTCATTGTTGGTACATTTATTAGCCGTAGTTTTTATTTATATATGCAACATTTATAGCAACATTTATGGCATTGTAAACAAACTAGATAAACTTATATGTATGTAGTGCTCATTTGTCCTTGTATTATATGCCTATTGTTCCTATATCAGGTATATATGTTCCTATATCAGGTTGACTGTGTGAATCGTAGTCCCTGTAATACTGCGTGGATTTAAAGAAGTTCAGTTCAAGAATGCTACATTTAGTATTACTTCCTTGACTGAAAGCCCTTGAAAATTTCCATTGAGAATTAGTCTTATACTAATTCAGTTTAGATAGTCACGTATGACTGTTACTACAAGGTTATATTGCATCTGATTATATGATTCTAGCTATGTAACTAATCCTTTATAAAATCTTTAAAAAAAGTATCCTTCGTCAGATAAGCATTGAACAGTCCTACTAGACTATTGACTCCTTGATTTATCTCTGTGCGATATGCAAATACGTTACACCTTTTCAACCTGCAATGTTAAAATAAAAACTCAGAATTTTGTCCATAGTTTTAAATATGCGAAAGTAAATAGCTGCACTTGTAATGTTTTTGATGTGTTTGATTTCAAGAAGGGCAACTCAAACATTTTGATATAGCCTAGTGCTTATATGTTTTGTTTCTGTATGATCTAAATTCTATATCCCCTCCCCCATCTATTTCTCAAAATCTAAACTGTTTCGGGGGAAAACATAAAGATACTCTTTTTTAGTAAGGTAGGTTCAAGAACTGGCCAACCATGCAGTAATCGACCCCGTCATGAGTCGATTATTGGAAGCAATTGGTACGTAGTAGGTGTCCACTTCAGAAGATTGTGAAGGTTAAACACAGCTCTGGCGTATGATCGCAATGGATCGAAAGTGATGCTGGCGACCTTTCCCTAGATTAATGAAAATTGTCACCAGTGTGCTGAAAGCATTTAGAACAGGATCAGCTCCGCGCTTGGAGTCAGTATTGAATCGGTGGTACTTTGACATTTTGACGTTCAAGAAGTATTGAACACCCAATCAAAGGCTTTAAGTTAGCCCGTACCTTGCTTAATTAATTAATAGTGCATCTAAGAAAGCCAAATTATGATTCTTATGCATTTTGCTAGTCATCTTCTTGAGTATCTTCTTTAATCGCCTATTAACACGTGCAGATATCGGTCAGTCCGTTCTCGAGTTTCTCAAATCGAACATTGTCCGGTATAAGCTTTTATGTGACTGTACATACTTGCGTAGTGACAGCTAAGAAATTATTTTTTAAACCCTCACAGCATCTTATAATTATAGAGTTTGTTAGAATCTGAGCTCACCTCGTTTAGAGCGTTAAAGAAATTGATTCTGTAAAATTTAGCCTTCAAGTAAGCTTACATGTAATCTAATGTGCCTATTATTGAACATCGAACATCATTATAAGCCAACACGCCCGAATCTGATCCTGTTATCCCTGGATTTATTCTATTCACTTGCTAGTTTTGTTTTTGCTAGTCTTGTTTTGGTGGTAAGACCGTGATGGTCGTCATTATAAGCCAACAAAAGGCCGTGGTGGTCGTCGCAGATGAAGCGGACGTTAAATATGTATTGATTCGTATTGATTGCATTACTTCAACTCGCAATATCACGAGTTCAAACAATAATTGATAATTAACCGAAAGCGAAAACTTATTATCAAATTATAGATATTATAATTTGCATAATTATAACAACAGTTACAATACAGTTATCACGACAAAAATAATTTTCTGAGGCTCCGATCAAAACTGCATAATCCATAACACACAATATAACAGATATCACAACAATAGGATTCAATCTAAATTAACACAGGTAACCGGTAAGTCAACAATGTGCAGGTTAAATGAACGAAGTATCTTGCTGCCAAAAAATAATCATAAGCATACTCGAATTCAGTCTATAGGCCTACAAAGTATTATGTGTAACAAAGACCAAAGAAATTATATTTAATACAAAACATTTTTGGAATATTATGTACATATTTTATATACCGTACTGCTCTATATTAATGAATGATATGCTCACAGCAAGACTATTAGTATTTAAAACAGCGATATAACTGCTCATAATAAAACTATATTTGGATCTATTTATATACATATATATATTATTATTATTATATAACACGTATGCTGCATAATCAACACTCATAACAATATTATTTAAGTGATATACAATTTACAATAATAATTTTCATTTAAAAATAGTATACTTGTATTATTGTCCTAGACTAGTATTATTGTCCTAGACTTGTATTATTGTCCTAGACTTGTATTATTGTCCTATACCTTGCCAAATATAATATTAGTACAAAGTATCACAGCTATTCGGTTCTTATTTTACATGGCCAACAAAGATACAAAACTATTCATAAAAGAACCGTTTTTATAATAAAATACCGATTATTAATAAATTATAGATACAGCAAGGGGTGGGTATGGTCGATCGGAAATTTGCTCATAAACAATTTGCACTGCTAGATTATTTAACAGAAACAACTATAAAACTGCATTTATAGAAAAATTAACGCTTTTCAAGTCCGTCACTTCAAGTCTTCAAACTGAAATTATATTCATACAATTTATCAACACAATTACTGACAAGTAAAACACACAAATAATATAATATATACAATTAATACATACTTTATTCACAAATCACATCATCGATAGAGTTAATTCAGTATAGTAGACCTACAGTCCTACACTATACATACAAATATTACATATATACACTATGCACACCCTGTACACATATTATTCTTGATTGTCTGTTTTCACAATCCTAATTATATTAGTTATATTTTTGTTACCCGGCCAATCTGCTGCCTATGTGAGGTTCAGGATGCTACATTACAAACACAAGTTGTGTTCAAGTTGAAGCTTAACTGGGTGAATCCACATATCTGATTATAGATCTACTTTTACACGGAGAGAAGCCGAGTTTCTTGTACGGAATTCGGCTCGATGAAAAAATCTTTCGGAAGCGTGATCTATATAGCAATATATATGCTAACTAAACTCTGACTCCGGTATCTGTAGAGATGAAGAATAAATCAGTTTACTGAAAGCTGCAATGACGACGTCACAGGGGATCGTTCTCACAAATTTCGTGTTATTAGCCAGAGAACACGAAATTTGTGAAAACCAATTGACCACTGGGTCTGTTTTCCACGGTTGAAGACCTCGTCAGATGCTGTAACGACGACACGTGGGCCCCAACCTTCCCTTGATGATCAGCTGATTGCTCTGAGTTATAACAGCTTTCACACTTCGACTATCCGAGCCCTCCGGTAGACGAATAGAAACATGAAATCTAGGCTGCAAAACACTTTCAACAGACGATTCGTGAAATATAAAGTTTGAAGAGCTCATCGCACTCTTCGACTTACTTTTACCACCAGTAATTATGACATTGTTATCAACTGTTTTAACCCTCACATCTTCGTACTGCAGGTCATCAGGAACGTGTAGTATTACAGTGAGCTCATGCTTCGTATCGTTCTGATGAATGATCGGTAAATAAGAACTCTCTGTATCAGTAAAGTTAATGCTTACACCGTCCTTTAATCTCTCCTTGACTATCAGAGATTCGTCATCAGTCTTTATACAAACCAGACGATTTACCTGAACGTCTTCCCCAATAGTTGTCTCAGATATTCTCCTGCGCGGTCTGCCTAAACCTTCCACTGTCAAGTTTTTATCATTTTTAACAGAAACCATAAGGTCCTCCAATAAGTTTTCTCTTACATCAAACCTGAGCCGGAACTGAGAACGCTGGTGATGTTCACCTTCCTCAATGCTGGGTGACGTCGTTGAAGGTTCATACACCTCATCACCAATCTGCCAACCTTCATCGGAGTCCCGCCTCGGTGTTGGCTTACAGATCTCTGAAAGTTTATTGCGCAGTTGAGTCTGTGTCTCAATATGGCGGACGACTAACTGTCGTTGGTGATCCTTCAGGCCTGTCCCATACACACTGTCAGCTCGACGGAATTCTGGCTTATGGAGTAACCTCCTTACGGCAGGGGGTTTCAGGCCATCAGCTGATCTCAGACCATGGGGACGACCAGCTATTCGCAGACTCTGGGAACGATCAGGGGTTGAACTGAACCTCGGGGTCATCGGGGTGGATTCGGGGCTACCGCAGATCTGCTGCAGACTCCGAGACATTTCCATGAACGCCTCCTGCCAGCTGAGTCTCGAGTTTGGCGAGTCTCTGTTTGTTGCACGAGGCTCCGAGGAGAGAGCTCTATGAGGCTTCCCAGAGAAAGTTAGACGAGGTATGGCAGTGGGAAGAGTCATGTTAAGTATTCGAGTCTCCAACGAGTTGGTTGTTTGAGTTAAAGTCATATCAACTGTTTCCATACTGAGTATTACTGATACTGAAACAAAACATAGAAGTATGAGAATATGATAGTATGTCTAGTAACTTATTCACAATTTCATAATTAGAATATATCCGTAAGTCAGGTTTAATTAAACATCTGTTGTACCTCGAGAGATGAAGTCATTGGTCGTAAATAAATTAATACGAATTTAACGTCCGCTTTACAATCGTCGTCAGTTGACCACACCGATCACAGTGTACTTTGTAAATATTTTACTATCCATTAAGTTACGGTACAAAAGACATCAAACTAACACTGCCATCAATTTAAACATAATGTGTATTGACTCCCGGAATGTAAGCTAATTCACCGAATCAGAAGCGCGAACTAATGGAAAGGTAAATTCTCTAAAAGCTTTTTACAATTGCGATAGAACGTTTTAGATATCACATAATGTCAATCAAAATTAATGGTAATTTTCAGAGCTAATGAGACAGGTTTATTTGGGTTAGACGGATGGCCTATTTCTTAGAACACTAGTCAATTAAGCAGGAGGCCTCGGGGTCAATTTTTAGCCCGAGCCCTCACCGATATCATCCTTGGCAAGGTAAACTTAATCACAACTACATATGTGCACATACATGTTCCGTTTAAGTTTACTTGTTCCGTTTAAGTTGTTTAAGTTGTTTAAGTCGTTAAACTTGTTCCGTTTAAGTTTACATGTAGGCTTACAATGACAAGTAAAATTATACATGTAAACACATTTAGGCCTACACTTACATTTATATTGGTAAGAATATTCAAGCTAGGATGCGAATGTTTTCTTTTTGGCTTATACACTGTACCATAATTAAGAAATAATTAATTCTAAGCACCGTTTAGCATAATCTTATAACATATCACGTTTGCCCTGAATCACAAACTCTTCTTTTGCAATGGCTTTCACTACCCCTTGCCCAAACATAGTAGGAGTAAACAGGCGCACGCCCATCGTAAACACTCCGTAGGTATTGGCAGCTGGGAGGTTTAAGCCATAAATCCCTATACACAATCACCTATCTCACTCATTAACGAGCACACCATCAACCAACTGAACAAATTGATCTCATCAAAAAGGTTTAGCGCTTTCCACAACTAAAATTATGCCATAGTTCAAAGAAATGTTAAATGATTTCTGAGGTGGTTTTCCGTCGCCTCAATCAGTTTCTGCTCGACTCTTACGATACAAGTGAATCTTCGGTTGGACTATTCTAAAATTTTCCAGACCCAACACGGGAAAATATAGTGTTGGAAAACGTAGATCTGACATGGCACCAGTTCAAATTGCACTACGGCTAAGCCAAGTGTCGCAGCGACTAAGTCCTGATTCGTATTCCCTAGATGGGTGGTTCGACTCCAAGATTAGCTAATAGCATATTATGCCTGCGAAGTGGGGATTAAACTGCCGTTAAACTCGGATTCTATGATTGCATAGATGCCGAGTATAACGTCAGTTGACTATTTCTCATCACTGATGAATGTTATAGCGAAATTATTTTGATATTACTAATATTGTATATCAATCAACTGCGCTCGGTACACAAATGCTGTCGTAAGCAGCTCTCGGTCATGATGGTTGAATTTATTGTTGTAATTATCCGCCTAGATTGTAATGCAAATGTCGCATCAATGTTATTTTGTGTTTCACCGTAGACAGCACAAAATAACACTACATCCATACGGACATTCAATTTTACATGTATGTTAAAATTAGCATTTACATATATCATAGAGATATTTAACATATCAACTAACCCTAACTCTATTGTTGACTATTCATAATGCACCACAGTTACTGCATATTAAATTTATATCATCTACGTAACTCGGTTGACTCAGGCTGAGCTATTGATTACTTATTTAGCGGCAACCTGCTCACTGCGCTCAGTCCTTATACAGCTACACACAGGCTAGCCTGTTGCATTTATCAACTCAATCGTTATTTAACCTGAATTATCTGTATCACAGCAATGCGATATATAATACATAACACAGGCCTGCGATATAATACTTGTTGATGCACAACACACTGACGCCCTGTGCTAGACTTCACAATACCTGCGCTAATATTATGTGTACTTATTAAATGTTGGTTGAACTGTTTGATGTTGTTGCTAAAGCACCGAGCGATCTCCTCTAACTCCAGGGACAGGTGGCTAAATTTAGGGGTCAGTCCGTCGCCTATGATTCCTTTAGGTGATGAAATACATGTTAAAGCCGACATTAACCATTTTCTCTTATTAACAACTGCATAGCAACATACCGCTCTTCTTGGAGTGTATGTGTAAAAAAGAAAAGAAAATTAAGAAATAAGAAATTCCGACGCAAATCTACATTCTAGATCAATAATGAGCACACAATTGATTAACTCAATAAGTCAATCCCGTCACAAGGGCTTTGCTTTCCACCAGTGCTCGAATTACATAGAATTATCAGTGCTCAATAACCTCGCCGTCCCCTCCCTTAATAACTGGTAAACGTTATGGTTAAATTCTATATTTATCAGATACGTACCCTCCCCTCCCTAATAGCATAGCCGACCCCCCCCCCCCCTCCCGTTGAATTGCCCTTTCGAGCACTGCCTTCTCCACACCTAAAACAATGCCTGTGTTCAGTGCAAATTATGGGTTTCTTTTGTGGTCTTCCGTTGCCTTCCTCAGTTACTGCGTTAGTCGACTTTTAAGAAACACGTGCAGCTTTCGGTTGGCCTATTATCGAATGTCCCACATGGCTGAACCCAAAGCACATTGGTTGAGTGTCCGACTCGATTTCCATTGATTTACGGTTCTAATCCCTGGGCTCGTCCGTCATCGATGTAACCGTTAGGCCGCGAAGCTGACATTAAATTTGGTTTATGCCTTATTTTGCCTCTAGACTCTAATCTAGATTCAATTCTGGGACATCTTTAATCTCGTAAATACCCTGGATTAAGATAAACCGATGCTAATCGTATCCTTATATAGCTTTCAGTTACATTAGACCTACATAATTATTAATAGGATCAGAATTGTATTAATTAGCTCGACTCGAACCACGAAGTGATATAAACATCAAATTCATTTGAAACAACAAAAAACAAAGTGCCCAATAATTGTCAGTCAAATTCGAAACTTTAATCAAATTTAAGACCAGCAGATATTTAATTAGTCGATATATCTTCAAAAGCATTGAAGAGTTTAAACTAAAAGGTCAATGTCTATAATTCTACGTAGGCTAATTTCAAAGTTCAATTTAAAAAATCTCTTAGACATATTGGCCTATAAACCACGGCCAAAAGTTGAACTGTGTAACCGTCTGCATGTTTCTAATAAATTAGAAGAAGATGGTTAAATTTTCTTACAGATTCGAATAGAAAAGCTTACTAGACTACATCTATCTAAATATCTTTACAATCCAGTTCTGTGCCAATATCTCCAACTTACACATACTTCTGTACCCGTACGCTAAATGAGTATTCGTAATGCTTTAAATGGAGCGCACCGTACACACCATCCTCAGAAGTTGATAATAAGATTCAAGAAAGCCTTGTCGTTTGAACACCTAAAATCATACCAAGAACAAGAATTTGCTTTTGAGGTACACCGTAGACTATATCACTATGAACCTTATAATTTGCATTAGTCGCCTCATATGACATATGCTGTTTTCTGGGGGGGGGGGGGGGGTTTCATAAAGTTTCCAGACATATACACGGATATTAGGACGGGCAGTGAACATGTATCAATGTAGGCTATGTATTATACCTAGACAAACTTACACTAATCCAGGCATGTAAATCCTAGAATTGTGAACATGTGTGTATGTGTGGTTAAATGCTTCCAGGTAAATATGAAAAATCTGACATGATGACTTCCATTTCAGAATCACGACATAAAATTCACAAAGCAGAAAGTCACATAATGTTACCCTATATTAGTAGGAGCAAAATGTCAAAAGGCTATACGATATACTCTACAAAGTTAGTATGGAAGCAATAGGTACAAAATACTACATACGTCTACACCTACCTTTGAAGAGAAAACAATTGCTGCTGAATATAAGTTGATTTATATTACGCTTTATTCAAATATCGAGAAGTGTTTAATTTTTTCAGTGTATAATTTATGGAAATTAAAAGCAAAAGACTTAAAAGCGACAACAGCAGAGGGCTTCAAGGTTAGGAATACCGAGCAGTAAAGTTGTGAAGGAGGCCAGGGGTCCACAATATATGCTAATTAGTGTAACTGTGTCACGAGTATTGTTGCTAACATATAAACATATAAAAATACTGATAGCTACTAGGATGTTACATAGACTGGATGGAGATTTTCAGCCATGCTTTAAAAAATGGTAAGGGTTGGGTATATCTATGTAAGAAGTCATCCGATTGGTTGTTCACAGTGCAAGTAAGATGCTAATTGGTTTGTGCAAGTAAGATTCTGCTACCTCTGAGATACACAGAATATAGTGGGGCTATCAAAATGGTCTTTCTTGTATTTGATTCAAAACGTCATGAGTTTTGCCACTAAAATCTAAATTAAAAATTCAAGCCCTCTATAACTTCTGCTAATAAAAAAGCTGAATTAAAACATTACAACGATCAAATGAACTAAGTCATTGAGAGAGAGAGAGAGAGAGAGAGAGAGAGAGAGAGAAATTTGATTTAAATATAAATAGCTGATTTTGTCTCTTTGTTGTTGAGAGTATAAATTTGAAGTACAGCAACAAATTTTTGCTCCAATTGCTACAAATAGCTGTAGTTAGAAGCTTTACAGGTACCCTAAATAAAACATCCATGGGAAATCTAGCAATGTCATGATATAAATCATATAATTTATCATGACAATGCCTACGTGACAACTTACGTAGAAAACAAGCGTTGAAAGAGAATTACACAAAGCGGCGACACGATTCAGTGAACCCGTATCAACTGTTAGCATATTCAAAGCATGTATTCAAAAGTGAATATATCGATAACAAAGACTTTTATTCAGAATGTTCGGCAGATGATATATTACTATTTACATTTTATTTTAGTAATAACAAGTATGATTAATGATGAGGTTTGATGAAAAATAGTCCAACAAAAGATAGACTAGGTCTGACTAGGCCTACCATTTAAAACATAATAGAAAAACTTTCATTTCATATTAGTTTGTCTTCCAAATGGATCTAACCTACATGTACAATTTTCCTGACATGAAGACTCTTCGCTGTTGAAGTCTTGTGATTTGGTCCTTGCTTACATTTTACATACAGTAGATATTATTTATTTAACTTTCTTGTTCTGGATTATCAGCCAGTTCAGTAATGACTTGTTATTGTATCAGTCAGTGTAGGCCTACCTCTTGGCCTACTACATTATTCTTATTACTACATTATTTTTATATTATATTATATACAGGGTGAGTAAGAAAAAACAATCCCCTAGCGAAATCTCAATAACTTCGTCAAAACTGGAGATTTGAAAAAAATATTTTACAGACTTCTAGAGGAGGTTTTTGACAACTCCCCTGCAAATTTGGTCGAAAAATATTTATAAATGAAAAAGTTACAGAGTTTCTACGAAAAATCGAAAAAAACAAATTAACATAGCTTATTACCGGTGGCACAAGAATGGATCGAGCAGCATGGTCCGGAGTTCGTCAAGAAGGATGAGTGTGTACCTAACTCAAATGACATTAAAACTCTCGACTACCACGTCTGGGGCGAAATACTTGAGTGGTACGAAGTGTTATTTTCCATAAGGAGCTAGGAGCACTCCATCAGGAATGGAAAGCAAAAAAAAAAAATTGCGCCACCTGGCTAAATAATATGTCACATATGTGTGGTTGTCACGTCGAAAGCAATATACGAAGAAATTGTTCTTTTTAGACGCACCCACAAGGCTGAAATCCATAAGTTTGTGTTGGATGCAATCTGGGAAGACTTGCTACAAGAGGCCATGGACCTGGCTGTACTGGCATTCCGGAAAAGGTTATAGGCGCCCTTTCGAAGAGATCGCGGTCACCTTGAACCACATACTCAAATAGAATCGGCATCTTCATCATACGGCCATCTTCAAAGCCACAATTCAATAAGAAAAATAATGAATGTCTCTTGAACAAGCTATGTTAAATTGTTGTTTTCGATTTTTTCGTAGAAACTCTGTAACTTTTTCATTTATGAATATTTTTCCACCAAATTTGCAGGGTAGATGTCAAAAAATCTCCTCTAGCAGTCTGTAAAATATTTGTTTAAAATCTTGAGTTTCTACGAAGTTATTGAGATTTCGCTAGGGGATTGTTTTTTTTTACTCACCCTGTACATATGTGTTAAGGACATTCATTTTAGTGCTTAGTCGTACATTGTGATTATGGAAGATGTTAGTTAGTTAGTTAGTTAGTTTGTAGATTGTATCCTTTGCCATGACAATTCTGGCCTTTATTTCCTTGTCTCATTTTCCATCATTAGTTATCCAAGTACCTAAGTACTTGAAATTTTCCACCTGCTTGGACTTCTTCAGAAGAAGTAGTCACCTACAAAGTACTAATTGCTATCAATTAACCGAGCCTCGAGAGGGATGGAGGGCTTGGTTGGCACTTGTTTCTTACGACAGCTTAAAAACAGTACGAATGTTTCTGACATCTTCTCTTGGCCACGAAATTGATGCTGAAATTTAATTTGATTTATATTTTAATTTTGCATTAATTAATTATTGATTGATTACTTTATTAATTGAATGGTTGTGGATATGCAAAACATGGCGTATCACAGAGTTAATTAGGCATGTGAGCATATCTTGATAATGCAGAATACTTTGAGACCTGGTACCTCAACAGCAATCCTATTATGGTGGATAAGTCCCGTATGTAGTTTCTCCAGTGTAAGTAAAGAGATTATGTACGGTAACGTTTTATCTTGATTCATTCCATTTTGGTATATTCATTTCAAAACTAGTTAACTTATAATTATATGTCTTCTGTGGCGACGTAATTTAAACTATAGACGTTAGAGTGTAAACAATAATACAGTCCGTCATTAATAAGATTAATAATTGTAAAGGTTTAACGTCCGTTTCCTCATCTAGGGGTAATGTCAGGGTCAATAAAGAGTAATGCAGAAGGCTAACCCAAGTATCATAGTATTAGGGTCCCCCTGCTGGGCCCTGGACACTAGAGAATATACCAGCCAATAACTGTTCGTATTCCTATGATACTGTACTAATGCTGAGTAGATTCACATGGGAATAATCGCTCTTTCCAGCATTCTGCTCCATATATCTGGAACTGTCTTCCATTCATTTTTTTGCTCTTTTTATTCTAAGCATCAACCTTATTGTGCAGTTCCACAAGCAGCTGAAGATTTACCTATTTGATTTCTCTGGCTTTGATTTCGAAGTGCTCGATGTCTTCATTTCGTCCCTTTACAACAGCAGAAGCGAAATTAAACTTTTACTTGTGTCGTCTCATATGGTATTTTCAGTAGAACACTTCTATAAATAGCTCTGAGGATGACGTCACGCCTGATCTACTTCACTGTTGGAGGCAGGACTGAACAAATCGAGTTCTCTTCCAGTGACTCCGATGAAGAAGTCAGAGGTAATCAAGCAATCAGTATCGTAAACGTACAATTAATCAGTCTTACATCTGACTGTTTGGCAGTGTCTTCACACTATTTGTCGACTACATCTATTCCCATAGTTTCCGTAACGCTGAAGGCTTAAAAAAGCTACAGCAGTGGCGGATGAAATAGTAATTATACAGCTAAAAGAAAAACAGAGGTTACCATTACATGTATTTTAATAATGTGTGTATTGTAGAATGACATGATAAACAGGAAATCTTACTGCTAATGAATTGTTGTTGTTCGATCAGAACAACACTTAGTTCTGATCGAAGATATTAATGTAAATTTGAGAACAATTGTAGAAAACTTTGAAATATTGTGCAGAATACTTAGATATATATTAGAACTGATAATGTACTAATGATACAGTTAGTTAGTTAATATCGATTGAACAATGTCACAGTGTGAGCAATTGTATGGGTCTTAGAAAAGCATCTGATGCTTCCTGACTCAGGAAATGCTATGTTTTGACTGTTATGTTAACTGTTGACTTGCTCAGAACTGTTTCGCATGGCTGGCGAGGCGAGTGAGGCAGATTTGCTCAAGTTGTTCAACTACCATGGCAACATCGTCAAGATCTCTGCCAGACTGAAGAGCAATAATGCTGACAGCAAATACCGTCTAGATGTCGTCTCTACACAAACACGTGGTGAGTCATCAATCAATCAATCAATCACTCAATCAATCAATCAATCAATCAATCAATCACTACCAGGGCAACATCGTCAAGATCTCTGCCAGACTGAAGAGCAATAATGCTGACAGCAAATACCGCCTAGATGTCGTCTCTACATAAACACATGGTGAGTCAATCAATCAATCAATCAATCTATCAATCGATCAATCATTTAATCAATAAACAAAACAATCAATCAAATAAATTCCAAAAGTCCCTCAACAAACATAGCTCTTTCTCTCTCTCTCTCTCTCTCTCTCTCTCTCTTTCTCTCTCTCTCTCTC
>JAQFZF010001740.1:0-13502 GCA_034695365.1 Enchytraeus norvegicus | reverse complement strand
GGGGATTTATACTGCTAAAATATGCTCGATTCATTTTAGGGGGAATTTGTGAGTTTAAGGGGGGGGGGGGTGGAATCCCCTTCGTCTAAACATGCCTACATCCCCTTCCTCTAAACATGCCTACGTTATCTAGATTAAGCACTGGTGTTTGTGTTATTAGCTAAGATGTTACTGCGTAGCCTAATCTATGACTATATCTATGTATGAAAGTGAACTTTTTAATTATTTTTATTTTATGTATCTATATATTTGATGCATTTTTCCCTGTCATATGCTCTGCTTTGAAGAAAGATATATTCATTATAAAATAATCCCCATGGCTAAGTTCTTATTTTCTGATACATTTGTGGTTTTTGACATCACATGCTGCGTCATTTAAAGGATACACAATTTTACACAACATTTATGTTGGCAAAACTGTACCACAATGGCTAAAATATAGTAATTACTTAATAGCTTTTTTGAGAGGGAGTTAGAATATTCTAACTCCCCGGTTAAAATGTTCTAACTCCCCTTTACGCTACCGGTATATAAAACTCTTTAGCCGTATTTGATACTTTGAATAAAATTCCACTGTTCTTTCGGGGTTTTGACATGTCCGTTAGATTACATCACGTTGTTAATTATAGACTAAGCTATGTTGATAATAGGTTGTTAATTCAAAAGTATTAAAACAGTTTACTCGCGTATACAGCTGACTGTGAGTTTATAAGATGTTATGTTCATAGTTGTGAAATACAGCAAACTAAGAATAAAATACTGTAAAATACATATATTTTCCAAAAATATGAAATACAGCAAAATAAAAATAAAATACATGTATTTTTTAATAACTATAAAATACATATTTCACAGCTATGGTTGCTTTATCACTAATTTAAACAAATATTGAAGCTTGTGCGAATTTTGTTTTGTTTTAGTGTAAATAGAAGCTATTATTTTAGTACAAAATAATGTGATAATTACATAAATATCTATTTCTCAGGCACACGACGGGTTCAAGGCAGTTCATAAACAGAGTCACTATACCATCTCATTCTCTAATGAGCAGAACATCGATCAACTCGACAAGTGAAAACCATCACAAAGCTTTGTCGATATGATGAAATCCCTCGGTCTTTCTGTTGGAATTCTTGAAATGATGGCGTTAGTAACCATTTGAAGAAGCCAGTGAAAGAAACCATACGAAGGCAGTGCATCTTTCGGATGGTCTATTTTCGAGTGTCTGGGACCCAACACGAAATCTTATTAATGATGAAATGTTAACATTGAACCTAGAAAAACGCAAACGGGACCTGAAATGAGAAATATCCAGACTAGATATATTTTTATACAATTTATATTCGTATGATTTTAACCCCCAAGGGGGTTAAAATATTACGGTTGGGAGTTAGAATATTTTAACTGGGGGTGATTTTATTTCAGAATATTTTAACCCCCCGGTTAGAATATTCTAACCGGGGGGTTAAAAACTGGGGGGGGTTAAAATATTCTGCCTCACCAGAATGCAGTAGAACGGTTTACCGGCACCTCATTATATCTCACCTTTGCATTCCACCACCTCTTAATAAATGTCACTATTTCTCACCTTTGCTTTTCACCGCCTCCACTACCACGATAAATGGAGTTCCACCACCTACCATTTTTCACTTTATTCACTGATCAAAGTGATCATTGGTGATAATTGGGCTATAATGAATGTTACATTTGTAGGGATTAAGCGAAGGACTAGGATTGGTCATTCAATCTTCAGTCAGTGATTTCCCTCTCTCATTCTCTCCCTCCATCAACATCTTTACATCACTAGCCTGGGCTAGTCAGTCCAGTGCTCAACAGGTATGTCTGTCTGTCTGTCTGTCTGTCTCTATGTCTCTCTCGTTCTCTCCCTCTATCAACATCTTCACGTCATTAGCCTGGGCTAGTCAGTCCAGTGCTCAGCAGGTATGTCTGTCTCTATGTCTCTCTCATTCTCTCCCTCCATCAACATCTTCACATCATTAGCCTGGGCTAGTCCATCCAGCGCTCAACAGGTATGTCTGTCTGTCTGTCCCAATGTCTGTTCTGTTTGTCTGTCTCTATGTCTGTTTGTCTGTCTCTATGTCTCTTTCATTCTCTCCCGCCATCAACATCTTCACATCATTAGCCTGGGCGAAACTGGTCTGTCTGTCTGTTTCTATGTCAGTCTCTATCTCTCCATTTCTGTGTTTGTCTGTCTCACTGTCAGTCTCACAGTGTATGACCAAGCTGATCAATGAAATCTTCTTCTCTCAAACAATCCTCTCCATCCATCTACATTTAGATAAATCAAGACCTAGAACATGCGAAAGCTCAATTTATGGTCAGTGTCGCGATCAAAAGACCACATCAGTGACGAGTGAGACCTGGTATTCGAACCAAGCACCTATGTAAGTCGAGCAAGATGTTTAAACCACATCATCATTGGCGATGCTAAACTACATTTGTCAGATCGATTAGTCAGACCTGAATCCCCCGACTCTCGTATATATTAGACTGAATGCTTAATATGTTGTTGTTGCTAGCCCAGGGTGTCAATCGTGTTGCTTACCCCCTCCATCTTCGTTATTGGGAAAGGGAGGGGTCATCCAGCGCCCGCCGCCAGGTCTCTAGCAGCTCCGCCGCCAAGAAGGGTCCTGCCCTAAAAGTCAAACAATGCTAGATATCATCATGGATGATTACCGTAAACTATATATCAATCACTCAATCAATCAATAAGGATTTAAAGTCCAGTTTGGTTTACCGAAGACATTGTCAGGGACGTCATGTATTTGTATTTGTTTAGGTTGCTGTATCACTGAGAGGCTTTGGTCAGTACACGGAATATTTGGATAATTCACATTCACTCAGTGCTGTCAAAGTTCCTCACACATTTAGACTCAATGCTGACCGCAGACCGTATTACTACGCCGGCTCTTCTGCTTCATACAGCGACAGTCCAGGTATTCATACGCCTGCACTATATTGTCATTGTTTATGAAATGCATATCAATTAGTGCAATACTCATATTATAAATAATTAATTTATATAGTTTACACATAGCATATGCAAATGCTAGTTTCCTTTCATAGTTGCTGTTTTTTGGTACTGTTATTATTTTACCACGCCATTATTAACAGTATCTTTTGGGTAGAGTAGTCTAGTCTGCCATGTAGCACAACCATTGTATCAGAGATCTGTTTTTATTTATTTTAATATTATATATTTTTGTAATTTATTTAAACAAAGATTAAACGAACGTTAAACCCATATTGTATTGTATTAAAAATAGCACTATTTTGAAGCAATCTGCAACATGCAAATTCAGTATCTCAATAGTGTTAATGATCAAAAAATGTAAGCTCTTAAAATCTAGTGAAAATTATATTGGACTAACTGATTAGGTAGCGTACGGTATATCAATTGGAGTAGGGTATTATTCTTGACATTTTTGTAGGTTTTAGACAGGAATAATAACAAAAAGATGCAACTCATTATGTCTAATATTATATTGAATAATATGCAACTCCTCTGCTGATTTTCATTTCAAAGCATGTACCAATTCTCTTTTTTTATATGACCAAATAAACAACCAAGCCATTGTCCGTGTTGGTTCCTCCAAACGTTAGATAGTGCGATATATGAGTGTTTGACGAGTGTCGACCCTTGTTCACTTTCAGCACCTGTTACTCGCTAACGGCGTCTGAGTGGACCAGTTAGAATTGCTTGTGCGATTGGAGACGTCCCTGATACCGTTGTCAGATTATGAAGCGGACGTAAAACCCCGACTGATTGATGAAATTTACAATTGATTGAATAATAATTATTATTATAGCGTATGCTATTGATCTCACCAGATAGCTGGGATTCGTTTCCAAATTCTGCTAGCTAGCGCAGTCGTTAGAGTGTGTCTTGATTAATGGACACCAACTGCTTGCTATAATAGCAACGGAGAGTAAAGTAGCTTGCCAAGGCTTACAACTCGGGGTTTTCACTGGGCTTTGAACCTGCGACCTCGTGATTCAGAGGCAGCAGTTCTGCCATTAGACCAGGGAGAGCCTCCATACTCTAATGGTCTAATTGACTGATTGTACATTATGAACACAGGATCAAGGTTTGTAATAAGAGCAGGCACAGAGGGAGAGATTATAGAAGTCGATCAAGAAAAACAACAACACAGAGGCCGACAACACCAACAACAGATGATATTTGTGGGAGAGTCTAACAGGCCTGCTTTAATACAGTGGACCATGGACTATGATGCCTGGGATGTGCTCGCCGAATTAGTCTATGTGCCTCTGATGCAGATTCTACACGGCGCTGGTATATATCGATTGATTGTTTAATTAATTTTATAAAGTATTAATTTTATATAAATTAATTTGTAAAATGAACTACTGGAAAAATGAAAATATGGCGTACAAACTTTGCAGTTAGACCTGCCGCGGAAAAGGTCATGGTATGGACAATACAATACTATGTGATACGGGTTTAACGTCCTTTTCATCATCTGACGATGATATCAGGGGCTTCTCCAATAGCACTTGTAAGCACTACTAACTGGTCCACACAAACGCAGGTAACAAATCACATGTACTGAGAGAGAAGAGCGGTCAACACTGGTCAAACACGGTGCATGTCCATTTATTCATAAAACCGACAATAATAATATATTCATCTTAAGTCACAGATATATGGTTATTGTTTATTCAGGAGCTGTAGAGGAGGAGGCTGTGTTTAGATCGACGCTGTGCTGCAGTCTAGTGGCAGAAGTCTTGCATGGTGCCGGTGCGGAGTGGTGCAGGGCTAACATTAGACAGGTCGGCATCTTCGTCGCTCCTCTCCTACAAACTGTTCACAGGTAGGTTCACAATTCGCATGCTTCTGAGACTTTGAATTCTTTGCCACAAAATTTTGCGATCTTGTACTTGCATTACTACCTTCCAGGGTAAGCTCAAAAGTCATCTCTTCCCTCCTTAGATTTGTTCTAACAAACTTTCTTGCCTTGGATAATGGACTTGCACTGTTTTTGATCTCACTTTCTCTTTCGATTTGTGCATTTGCAGGAGTGTTCTGATGGTTGGATGCTGTCTGTAATTGCACATCCCAATTGGGACGTCCCAGACATCGCCTTCGAGTGAGAAACCGGACGTTAAGTCCTCATTGATTGATTGATTGATAAAACTTAAGGTTTATTTTTGTGAGCTTCTGGAGGGATAGACTACTTTTCCAGTCACTGTTCCATAAAGCGCCTTTGAGATCAATCAATCAATCAAGTAGCTCTAGTATTACGCATCTTAACAATAACTCAGAAGCACTTTGTTACTGAACTGAGTTAAATGTAATGATGACTTTTAAGTTTTAATAAAAAGTTAGTACATCATAGAACTTTCACTGTTACGAAGACTGGCATAGGTCGAAATAATATTTATGATATAGGGATGTCTACTAGTCAGGCCGAGAAAGTTAGTGGCGCTATTAAATCTCCTTTTGTAATTATGTATTGTATTGTTATTGAGATTCTGAGGGCCGGGTTCTGAACTTAAGGTTATGTCTATTTTCTCTCAATTTATGACGTCAATCCCTGTCTTTCCAAATGTTAGAATAGGTCGTTCCTCTCTGTTTCATTATTAAGCCACTGATGCCCCGGTGATTTACGTAACTTAGAGCTCAGAAATTGATCACTACCGCACCCACCCACTTCTCTATTGGCTGTTTGTATTGATTGATTGATTGATTGATTGATTGATTGATTGATTGATTGATTGATTGATTGATTGATTGATTGTAGATTCAGCTCACTACCACACCCACCCACGGCTCGTTTGGCTGCTTGTATCGATTGATTGATTGATTGATTGATTGATTGATTGATTGATTGCTTGATTGATCTAGATTCAGCTCACTGCCACACCCACCCACGGCTCTCTTAGCTGCTTGTATTGATGTGCTGGCTCAGCTTCTCTCACTCGATCATACTCAGGTTTTTGTCATATTTACTCCATTTGGGCTGGGTAGTGAATTTACGTCGACGGCATAAGTACAACAGATTTAGATATCCCTAGCCATATCCTAACTATAGCCTTCTAGTCCTAACTATATCACAATCCTAACCTATCGCTGACTACCTGTACCCTTACCCTACAGTGCCTACACCTACCCCTACCCGATGTACCCATATTCTTACTCCCATTGCTGATCTTCTGTAACCTCACTGTTTACCACGGAGAGACTCCTTGGTCTAATGGCAGCACAGCGGCTTTTGAAACATAAGTTACATAACGTCGCGGGTTCAATGCCCAGTGAAGACCATGAGTTGTAAGCCTTTGCAAGCTACTTTACTCTCCGTTGCTATAAATAACAAGCAGTCGGTGTACACAGCTATCACCAAGACACGCTCTAACAACTGTGCTAGCTAGCCGAATTTGGAAACAAATTCCGTCTATCTCGTCTTTTGACGAGATCAATAGCATACGCTACTATTAGTACTGTTTACATTTTATTTTTACTGATGTAATGATTTCATTATTTGATGATCCTAGGTGTCGAATGATGTAATGATTTTAAGGATACTTTGGGGGTATTTTTTCTGGAGGGGTGGGGGTGAGGTGATCCTCTTAAACATTATCTTTAAAAAGATTATCAAGATGCTAAGTAAAGAATGAACAATTCTGATATTTGTAATAACATTCCGTATCCCAAAGTTAAAACCTCAAGTTGACTACTTTGGCAAGCTTACATACTGTTGATTCAGTGTAGAATTATAAATAATTTATATTGTAGTGAAGTATGGCTTGGTGGTGTTTGGTAATTTGACATAGTATTGGTAATTTACTAATTTGATTTTATTAATGAATATTAGTAATGATTATAAATATTGGTAATGAACTTGCAGTAATGAATTTTTTGTTCATCGTAATCATCTCAGCTTTAGCACAGCAAAGCATTTGGGCTATGATAAAGATTTTTGATTAGATGGTGTGCTCATTAACGAGTGAGACGAACCTAAGTTAACTAATTAATGTGTGATGTTAGCCGCATGGATCATTGTGCTGTTTAGTAACATTTTATTACGTGTTTTGTTGAGAGCCTACGTGGTCAAATGGCTGCACTACGGCCTTGGAATCATGAGGTTACGGGTTCAATGCCCAGTTTTCGAGACCCTTGGAGTTGCAAGCCTGAAGCATGTTACTTTACTCTCATTGCTATATCGGCAGTCTTGTGTACATTTACTGAGACACGACTGCACTAGCTAGCCGAATTTGGAAACGAATCTCGGCTATCTCATCATCTGGTGAGATCAATAGCATACACTAAATATTATTATTACCAATGTAGTTCTGCAGAAGAATTTTAAGCATCTCTTACACAAGACACATTACAAATGACGAAGCTTTAATTAGGATGGCAACAATAAGAAATTAAATAAATGCTGTGCGGAACAGGCAGATGAGCTTGTTTGATCATGTAATGAGGAATAAAAAAATAGACGGAATAGAAAGCATAATCATAAGCAGAAAAATTGAAGGAAAGCATTGATAATAACTGCTGGAGAGCGAGAACTATGGAAAACCATGACCGTCAACGCCGGGAACCGGTAGGACACCTTACAGAAGAAGATTATTATGCAGGGATGCAGATCGATGTTTGACATTGGAGGGGGGCGCGAAAGCTGCCTTTCCAAAATAGTCGTTCAAATATTAGGGGACAAAATCATACTTTCGCCCTTGCAAAAATTATTGGAGGGGGGGGGGTGCCAGCCAAAAGTATTGGAGGTTACCCATAATTATTGAGGAAGTAGCCAACCCTACAACTAGCAACAGGTATTTTCTTCTTATCTCACCCCCAGAAAAATGGGTTAGGGTGAGGGTGAGGGTTATGATTTAAAGGTTAGGCAATCCTAACCCTAGGGTTAGGATGTTAGGGTTAGGGTTATGTAACCCTAGGGTTAGGGTTATGTTACCCTATGGTTAGGGTTATGTAACCCAAACCTTAGGGTTCGATAAACAACTTCCAGGGTTAGGGTTACATAACCCTAACCCTGGGTTCGAGTTACCATAACCCTAGGGTTAGGGTTATCTTAACGCTAACCCTACTAACCCCCCAATTTTTGGGGGTTAGATAACAAACAAGTACAAAATTATAAAGGGTGCTACCAGAAGGTGGGGCGGAAATTAACATTGAGGGCAAAACGTGAGGCTGCATTTGCCGCCCCTGCGGCCTGCCCTATTAAAGGTGCAAATCGTTAACTTTCCTATGGGTTACATATTATTGTAAAATCCTTACCAAGTTTTAAGAATTAACTAAATCACAGAATTTGCGATACTAAAATTAGTACAGTATATATTAATGCCCTGCGGTGAAATCGACGCCAATATTGAGGGGGCAAGGTCTTTTATATTGGAGGAGGCGAAAGCATACGTTATTGTTATTGGGGGGGGGGCGGTCGCTCCCTTCCTACCCCCCCCCCCCTAATCTACATGCCTGTTATTATGTGTGTTGTAGATTCACCTTGACTTTACACAGACTGGTTTCCTGCCCTCTATGTCTGTGCCCAACTACTCTGAGGATATCTCACAGCTAACAAGGTCATTAACTGACCGTATTTTTTATATTGTCAGTATTCTATTTGCTATGGACCTTCTCATAAGAAAGATTCTATAATGCCGATATCATATAGGCCAATATGATTTTAACAGTTACAGCGACCATGCCACATCGTGTATTATGGTAGGCTAGATTGCTTTGCTCTTCTCCCAATAGGCGCCTCTGAGATGCCTAGTAGGCCAATATAGAGGAGATTTAAAATGTTCTGTTGTATGGTGTTATATTGTATAGGCTAATCTAACCTAATAAAAGAGCAGTGGCAAGTGTCCCATCTTGAACTTTTTCTATGACAACAGATAGCATAGAATTGACCGTTTGTTAAAGGCTACCACCTGTAATTTTTCCTGTGTTGGGCCTGGGATATTTGAGAGTTGTCCAACCGATAACTACACATGTTTTGTAAGAGCCGACTAACACAGATACTGAGGAATGCAATGGAAAACCACCTCAGAAACCTATATTTTTCTTGAGCAAAGGCATTATTTTAGGTGTGGAAAAGCAAAGCTTTGGTGATGAGACGGACTTATTGGGTAGGTCGATGGTGTGCTCATTAACGAGCGAGATAGTTTATTGTGTATATGGATATTTGTTTGGGACCTGCCTCGTTGCAGAGCACTGGATAGATATATAGATAGACAGATAGACCGTTTATTTTCTGTCCTCTCTCTGGGTGACTGTCTGTGCATGGGTCATTGTCTGGTCTGTACATCTGCAGCAGATGGAAAGAATAAGAAAAGTGTAGCAGAGTCCATTTACAAAATTTTACATGTCCATTGAATGGCGAGGTGGACCGGTGGGGGGACCCCCCTCCCAAAAAAATTGCAATTTATGAATTGTTTCGTAGAAAGCCTTTATCAGAGGTCTTTTCACTAGTTTATAATATTTAATGTATTGCAACGACTTCTATTATTCGATTACACAATTTTTTTATTTTTTTATAATGCCCTGCGTTGTAAGCGACTCTGGGCTAAATATAAGATTTGAGATTTTTATTACAATACAGCACAATATAAGATTAAAGTTCATTTCATCATCTGATGACGATATCAGGAACGTCTCCAAGCATAAGCAATACTAACTGGTGCACTCAAATGTACTTAGCAGGTCGCAAGTGCTGAAAGAGAACAGGGTGTTAGTACTGGTCAAACACGGTGTAAGTCCATTTATCCGTAAAAATTATGACAATAAAATTAAAATATCTAGGGGACGGAAAGAGTTTTAAACTTACTGCAGAAAGAATATTAATGCTCAAACAAGAACGAAAATGAAATAGAAAATGCTATTTATTGCACTGAAACCGTCAGTATAAATAAAAGTTTATGTTTAACGTAAATCACCTGTGTTTTCAATGCCACCTCAGTAAATGTGCCACGGAAGTATATCGCGTTGGGTCGCCATATACTTACTACATTTACATTATTTCTTGTTATTAAACTGTTATTGAACAGTTATTGAAACTTGTTATTCCTTGTATTATTAAATTAAATTAGTAATTTATTATAATTGTTATTTACTTTTCACTTATTTTCAAACTACCCTGGATTGTATAAAGCTCAAGTGACTCTAGTCTAGACTAGGGATCAGTATGTGCGGGGTTCGAATCCGAGGCTCGCCCGTCACTGATATCCCTTTTCGAGAGATGAAACTGACATTAACTTCGCCTTTCGCCTTTTATAAGAAAAATGATACTATACTCAGTAAGCTTTACGCAGTCAATATATAATATTTAATATTGACTATTATTATAATAGAATAATTATTTTACATTCAATTTTGTTCTTAAATGCTTCGATTTATGCTACAAGGGCATTTCATATTCGGTGTAAATAATAAAGTGTATGTTTGTCTATATATGTATTGCATTTTATTGCATTTTATTGAATTGTTTGGTATTGTATTGTATACGCTATAGAACATTACAAGGAGGCAGCTATGGACAGATACTAGCTGGTGTAGAGTGTGTTAACGGTCACTACGCTGTCACTATTGCCTATATCGACTACACTCTGGCTCTTGCTAATGTATGTCACTCTTGTCTCTTTCTATCATCCCGGTTGGATAGCCTAGTCAGTTGCAAGGTTGCCTGATAAGCAGGAGGTCACAGGTTCGAGTCTCAGCCGGGTCCGTCTCTGACAATGGCTTTGTGTATGGAAAAAGACAGGCATTAGCATTAACTTTCACTCATTATGTTTCTCAGTGCCGGTTTGTTCATAATGTTCGCGGTAAGGTTATGGACGATCAAAAACTAACGTATATGTATTGTCTGTGATGAAACCATATAGACCCGGTAAGGTTACGGACAAATCAAAAACCAGCGCACATGTATTGTCTGTAACGTAACCATACAAACACGGTAAGGTTACGGACGATCAAAAACTAACGTATATGTATTGTCTGTAACGTAACCATATAGACACGGCAAGGTGTCAGACGATCAAAAACTAATGTATATGTATTGTCTGTAACGTAACCATATAGACACGGTAAGGTTACAGACGATCAAAAACTAACGTATATGTATTGTCTGTAACGTAACCATATAGA
Organism: Enchytraeus norvegicus; assembly: GCA_034695365.1. Classification (NCBI taxonomy): domain Eukaryota; kingdom Metazoa; phylum Annelida; class Clitellata; order Enchytraeida; family Enchytraeidae; genus Enchytraeus; species Enchytraeus norvegicus. Next base: position 2,356 of record JAQFZF010001740.1, on the reverse strand, counting down.
CACGGTAAGGTTACAGATGATCAGTAATATAAGTAGGAGTTGAGATAGGTGTAGGGTAGGGGTATAGTTTGAGGTAGTTATGGCTAGGTTTTGTTGGGGTTAAGGTATGGTCAGGATGATACTAGATTGTACCATAACTCTATTGTTAGGGTTATGGTTTGACTAGGATTAGCCAAGGACATCTTTGTTAACATAATATAGAATAACTATTCTACATAATTGTTTTCTATATAATACTATATATTATCATAAAGATGCCCTTGGATTAGCTTAATTTTCTGTACTTTTACCGTCATTTATGCTGGTTGATGCATGCGTCAGAATGTTAAATTGCTGAAATGGATTTAAGGACAATTTAAGCAGTGATAAGCCAAATTGAGACAATAAATTTATCATCCTGAAATCGGGTGTTTACCCGCAAAACAGTGACTTGAATAATACTTTAATAAATAACATATTTTTTAAACAAAAATATAACCAAACTTGATTAATTAAAATAAATTTAAAGAGGGGGGAGCTGTAAGTCGCAGAATTTAATATCACTGTACAAAACGCCAGTTTTTGAACATTTACAGGATATTATCATACCTATGAGAAATGAATCTTTGTAAAATCCGACAGAGTTATTTGGAAAACTCGTTTTATTTTTTAGCGAATGATTTCGCCAAGTTAAAACAATGGAACTTAGAAAAACCCTCTCTCTTTTATCATTATATCAGGCATATGTGTCTGCAGATTTTTCTGCCAAGTAAACAAAGACATTGTAATTTAAATATTCGTTTAACTTTTCTTATCTTGTTGTATTTTTGGTGGGCAGAAAATAATATTACTATGGCAACAGTTTAAAGTATCCAATAACCCTCACTCCCTGTCCCTATTATATAAATGGAATGTTAAGTTTTACTGAATTATTTGTATTTCGAGTAGTTGATTTTTTTGTTGTTGTGATCGAGTATCAGGTCTAAACACGAAACCGAGTCAACGAAGCTGTGACTTGTCATGTCCTTGTTTCAAATCCAAACTGAAAACTCCTTTATTTTCTTAATTTAACCCATCAGCAAGCGCTTCTGAGACATTGTTAAGATGAGCTATACAAAAGCTTTCTGATTGATTGATTTATTTCTGAGACGTATACGCAAACAGATCTCTGTAAACCTGTGCGTATGTCGGGTGTAATGGTAACAAATAACAATAATCTTTCCCTATTTGTGTTCAAATCATTTCCGATAAATTACTTTAGAGCTTTCTATTCACTGCGAATTTAACGTCTGTTTTATCATCTTCTGACGACATTAGGGACGACTCATAACAACAGATACACTACCAGGCCTGCCAGTGCCTATTTAAAAAGGATTAGAAAAAGCAAATGTTGCAAGAACAGAGTAAGATGCAGTTTCAGATTATCAATCAACATATGAAATTCTTATATCAATTTAATTTAATCAAATTAAGATTTTAAGATCTAAGGAGGAAACATATGAGTTTAAGCCACCTTCTAAACAAAGTGTGGACAAGATAGAATTTGAAGGGCAAACTGTTCCACGCGGTAGGTGCAGAATATCTAAATGAGCATCTACCAAGTTCGTTCGCATATCAGGAACAATTAGCAAATGAGACAGTCATTCAATAAAAGCATTATAAAGCGCAAATATTTCCACTACTATGTTTCCACTACTACGGCAATGTTTTTTCCCTTTGTTGATTCCGGAATACTGAAAATATAGATCAACCGAAAACTGCATGCGGTTCGTAAAAGGTGATTTTACGTAGATTCTACACTGAAGGACAAGGTGGTGATCTATGCCATGACTTCTAAGTAATGTATAATTTCAGATAGTAGAGGTCTTGCCACATCGGTTGTGGCCTATGGCAGGCTAGGCTACTTTCTGTTTTATATGTTCATGAGCTCCTCTGAGATTTAGTTAAGAGTGCGCTATTTAGAAGTTCTGATTGATCGATTGATTGACTGACTGATTGTTTGATTGATTGATTATTTATTCACTGAGCATTGCATGAATTGGACGCTGTTCTGCCGCTTGTCATGATTGATTGATTGATTGATTGATTGATACAGAGCATTGCTAGAGATGAGGAGTTGGATGCTGTTCTGCCTCTAGTCCTGTTTATAACACAGCAGATCTACCCGGCCTGGTTGAGCTGGAGGTACAGCGAGAAGAACAGCATGGAAACCATCGGTATGACGGTACTATAGCACATCAGTTGAGTGTCTGACTCGGGTTCCATTGGTTTAGAAGTCGACCGAATCTATTTTTGGTTTTTGGGACCGAAAACGGCAAAATTCCTTTTATTGATCTTTAATTTTTCGGCTGAAAAAAATTTCCTTTTGGTTTTTTTA
>JAQFZF010001739.1:0-13502 GCA_034695365.1 Enchytraeus norvegicus | reverse complement strand
GTATCTATACTTTTTATTATGTACATATTTTACGAAATAAATGCATTTGGTCGCAGTATGGAAAATTGGAGCTTTTTTCTTGTGTTTTAATGTTAAACGTCCTCTACTTGGGGCGCGTCATTATCGGTCCGAAGGCGGAGCCTAGCGTGATGCGCATGCGCAGAGATGAGGTGTTTAGCAAAGCTGAGGTCAGTCATTATGAGAGCAGTTTAACCATAGAAAAATTTGGGGAGGGATAGATGAAAATTTGTGGGGCTACTGCTCCCATGACCTGCGTCCTGGCCTAGAGCCACCACTATCTAAATGTTCCTGAGCAATTGGCCAGTAAAGTTGAGACGAAATCGATATCCCTAACTCAAGTATTTATTTTGCTCACTTTGATATACACAATTTAATAGGATATGTCTATTTTATTAATTGAAAGCTGACAATTTTTTCTAATCTGAACGAGTCGAACTGCACAGGGCTAGTCTAACCTTCATACGAGCATCGTTCTGAACAGAGCCCTGTTTCGGTTACTGTGGTGGTTTAGCCACGAGCTTGCAGTCCAAAGCTTTAATATTCGAATTTGTCCTCTTCGAAACTGCTTAAAATGAAGTCTAAAATCGGTTGAGCAGATGGTTTACATCAAGACCAACTCACAGGAAGTGAAAGATTCACACAACGAATCAGCAATTATGCAGTGGTGAGAGCACCGAATATTAATAACTTTACGACTTCAGTCTTGTCCAACTTAACACTGTTGTCCATGTTGTGACTTTGTTGTCAATTAGAATTTTAGTAGTAGTCAATTAGATTTCGAAATTTATGTACTGCTTGTGACTTTCGTTTTGTATGTATATTCATATTTATGTATGTTTGATATTTTTGTGTAACTCTGTGTGACAGTGTGTATGTAGTACCATGTAAGTATGTATAATATGTATGTATTACATGTATGTGTGTATGCCATTGTGTGTATGTACTACACAATGTATATTGTTTATGACATGTATTATATATGCTATTGTTGTATGCACTATGTATTGTGTATGTAAATATTGTATGTGTAATTGTTAACATGTATGTATTTATGTGTGTATGTATGACATTGTATGTGTGTATGTATGTATGTATGTATGTATGTATGTATGTATGTATGTATGTATGAATGACAATTGTATGTGTGTATGTATGTATGTGTATGCACGCTGACAGCTGGAGAGGAGTGGCGGAGGATGACGACGGTGGATAAGGGTCCATATGAGGCGAGAGCTGAGGAAGAGCGGAAGAAATATGAGCAAGCCATGAAAGATTACAACATTGTATGTCACAAATACATATTTAGTTTTCTTAGCACATCATTTGTAGTTAATTTCAAAACTATACTAATTGTTATTTCTATTTGATATCCACAACACTCAATCACTCGTATTCAGTGCGTCAACTAGTCATCCATTCTTATTTCGAGTTAACTAATTTGTAACAGATACCCTGGTCTTTTAAATTAATTTATTTTAGTTATTTGACGCTTTTAATTTGTATTCATATGTGATGTGATGAAAAAATGTTGCTATTAATAAATCGATATACAATATGTGCATATTTACTGAGATATTTGGCATCCAACGATGCATTAGAAGTCTAAAATATTGCCTGAAAATCTGCGCATTAAACACAATTTTGTACCTTGAATCTGTCATTTAGTAGGCTAACGTACATTTCAACATACATATTAAATCTGTTACAGTCTGGAGGTTCAGCTGCCGCTAAGAAGTTGCGAGTGGAGGAAGCCCACCGAGACGCAAAATCAGCCGCCGAAGCCGTCAGCCAATCAATGAGCACCATTCACGCTCAACAACAACAACAACAACAGCTGCAGCAGCAACAACAGCAACTCCAGCAGCTACAACAGCTGCAGCAGTTACAGCAGCTGCAGCAGCTGCAGTCCACCCAGCAGCAGCAGGCTCAACTCTCTCAGCAGCAGCTGCAGCAGATACAGCACATGCAGCAGCTGGCCCACATGCAGCAGCTGCAGCAGCAGGAGCAGGACACGAGCGGCAGCTTTGATAACAGCGGCGGTGATGATGAAGTAGATGATGACGGGAGCTATGATGAGGAGGATGAATAGATTATCATTAGCAGTGATATACCGAGCTCGTTAGTGATGATGATGTTGGGACTGCAGTTATGAGTAATAACGATACAGGCAGCAGTAAGATGTATACGCTAGGGGTTATGCATAAAAGAGGTCGGCACAAAAACTCACTTTTGTGACATCCCTCCCCATTTCCCCTGATCTGTCACTTGCCATTTGTCCACTTCTGCATAGCTATACAGAATCATTGATAAACACACCCAGTTAACAGAAGATGAACGTCATGTTACACGCTGCTCATTTGGAATAAATCCGTTTTTCTTTTCTATTCTGTTTTTACACGCTGCTCATTTGATAGAACCACAATGTTTTTCCTGGTCCATTTTTATCACTGTACCTTCGCCCCCCCTGCCCCCAGTTAGTACTGATATCTTTTGTGCAAGACCCCTTATAGACTGTGAGTTAGAATGGATACTAGCACACGCAGTGGTGTGCTGTATCATTCTAACAATAATTATAATTACAGGCGGTCAGTGACATAGTTAGGCCACTTGTGGATCTAGGGTATCAAAGTTTTTCTGTCGCTCAGTTTAGTCTAGATCTAAAATATTACGAGTCCTTGACTAAATATTGTTTACAGCCCAGTTTGGTATGTGACCCAATTGTAATCAGTTGGGTTGTAGATAAAAACAATTGAGTCAGTGGCTTATATGGGCCATAATGACCTAGTTACTAGATAGATCTAGGAACTGATGACTGTTGACACTTAACTGTTGATGACCCGTTGTTACCTACGGTTGTTTCTATATGGCAGCGTGGACTGTTGCTTTAGTTGCTCCGTGTGTTGTTTAATACTTGTGTTGTTCATAAACTTGATTCTATTATACCGTCTGTTGAAGAATGAGATTAGTCTAACGAGTGCTCCAGCTACATGCATGCTCAACTGCTCATGTGTAGAGAAGTGTTCTGCAGAGATCTGTGGCTCAAGTTCTGGGGTGGTCGATGATGGTGCCTTCTGGTAACAAAACTGACATTATTGCAGGCTTGCCACATCGATTGTGGTGTTTAGGAGGCTAGGCTACTTTATCCTGTGTAAGTTTGCCAAGTTGGCAATTAAATCTCTGTTTAATATTTAAACACATTTTGTTCATTTTGAACATTTTAAGAAACAATTATTTTAGGTTCAACAGTCTTATTCCTTGCTCTTATTTTATGTGTATGTTTATGCATAGATGTTATGTGTTAGGATTAAATTTTCTTTTCTTAAAGCAGGTCAGAATGTCTGTTACAACTCATAGCGTAAGAGGCGAACAACGCAGATGCCTCAGTGAAGGGCAGAGTGGTCTGCGCCATGAATGCCTGAACATTTACTTCCCTTGGTCACTCAAATTCTAGATTAGCAGAGGTCCTGCCATTCGTGGCATATGGAAGGCTACCCTATTCTATCATTCACTGTTCAAAAGCGTTTCTGAGACTTAGTTAAAAGTTCGCAATTCTAAAGCTTCTGATTGATTAATTGATATCAGTGATAATCCCAGTTGTTAACATATTCAACTTTAGACATTGCTTCACGCAACAATGCCTTGGCAAGTAGTCCAGCAAAAATCAAATTGAATCTGTGACTGAACAATTGTGAAGAAACATTTGTTCATTTAGATTTTAGAGCTACTGCACATGGTAGTTTTCAGAGAACTGCTCTATATACATTATACAAGTAACATACTTGCTTAATGATTGATTGATTTGATAGAATGTAATATTGTTATAAGGGCTAATATTGTAACGATGATTTCTGTAATATTGGTGTTCTTCATTAAGAGTATAATTCAAAGATTAAAAACATTGGCTAGCTCTAGTCTAGAAGCATTAATAATTATGTCAGTGACTGTAATTTATCTTTATTAGTATTAATAAAGACGTTAGCTTTAGTGCTATAGGCCTATAATTACAATATATTAGTACTAAGCCTAAGGTTATGTTGTCATTATGTAATAATTCAATAACTAGTGCAATACTGTGAGGCATATAATAATATATAGTAAAAACAACTTTTAAAATAAAGCTTTTATTTAAATGCACTAAAAAGTAAAAAATAATTTTTTTAACAACCTAAGGTACTGCATTCCATCGGTGCATGTATGACAAAGAAACAAAAGCGTGGGGCACTGGGGCATAGATATAGAAAGGTCATTTTCATCTCAGTTTTAGCTTGTTTTAGATTTAGAATATATACTGTAGGTACAATGGAACATAATATAGGCCCTAGAACCGCAACTAATGCTCCACGCTTTTATTTTTTGTCAGTGGCGTCTACCAATGGGGGGGCTTGGGAGATCAATCTCCCTGGGAAAAACTGGGGGGGGGGTTTGAGAATCATGGTGTTTTTGGGCTTAAACACCCCCAGAATCTCCCACTCCAACTGGGGGGGGGGTTAGATGCCACTGTTTTTTGTCATACATGGACTACTAGAATGCAGTGACTTAGGCTGTTAAAAAAATTATTTTTTACTTTTAGTGCATTTAAATAAAAGCTTTATTTAAAAACTTGTTTTTGTTATATATTATTTTACACTTTTTAGTATATAGATGTGTGCAAAATTTGAAGGCGATTGGAAACATGGAAGTTAGGAAAAATGAGCCTAGAAAACTTCTTTTGCTCGTCACCGATGGTGCCTTTGGCACCATCAGATCGCCTACGCGAAAATATTGTATTGTCATCGGGAATACTTATGTGTGCCAAATTTGGAGAGGATCAGAGATGTGGAAGTGGGTCAAATAACATTACAAGATTTCATTCATACTAAACCACCACCCATATCCATCACCCATACACATACTAGTGAATCTAAATAAAAGCTTTAAAAAAAGACTCCACCACAGTGACTGCTCCTTGTTGAAAATAATGCAAGTGGGAAAATAGATAGATTAAGGTGTTTTAAAAGTAATATCTTGAATTTGTGACACTTAACAACTTAGATCCAGTGGCCAATTTCTACCATAGTTGTGAAATACAGTAAAGTAAAAATAAAATACAGTAAAATACAAGTATTTTTCCCAAAAAATAAAATACATGAAATACAACAAGATAGAAATAAAGCTAAAAATTCAATCTTCATAAATTAAAATATCATAACTAATCTCAGTTTAACCCCACGCAGTTTACCGTAATGTTTCCATTTGCATCTCTATTAGGCTTTATTTAAAGAATGTAATTATGGTAGTCGATTTTTTACTAAAAGATTGCACATTAAGTTATAAGTATAATTTAGCACTAGTATTAATTAATACAGCAATAATGTTTTAGTCTACTGACTGCATTAGTTGATTTAGTCATTATTTGTAGTTGATTGATTGATAATAATGATGTCATTTATGTATTTGTTGAGCTTTATCATATTAATTAGTTACTTTAGGTTAATACTATTCGTAGGAATGTTAACTGTATTTTTAAGTGTTATGTTTTGTGGGCTAGAGGTGTAAATGTGCGCGGTATCATGGAACGACGTTTTTAGACCATGTGTCATAACACAATGGTCTTCTTTGTCTTCGAAACCTCTAGATGTTGGCCGTTTTTATTTGAAATTTATGGTGTTCTTGTGTACCAGGGATGTAGTTAAGGATAATCAGTTGCTTAATTATAAGATGACTTCATTTCTAATACTGTATCAATCATCAAGATTCTACATTATTTTATTGTAGAAATAGTCTGCATCTAATCTCAGTTCATTAATTCACCAAATTATAATTTAAACTATTGTTTACAAGTTAAATAATGTAAGTTTCTATATTGCTTATAACAAATTATTTATCAGAGATTTAATTGAATTACATAAAGAAAATTTTATAAATGAGAAATCTGAAGAGATAATCTCCTTGTAATTAGTTGTAATATTCTAATATACTGGTAATTTTGATATGAATAGCAGATAACAATGACACATTTACTAAAATAGCCACCTAGCAATGGCGAGCATAATGACTAAAACGAATATGGTACTAAAACTCGAAGCCGGCTTCAGAAATAAATGAACAGTGCCCCTCTACGCAAAATGGCACAGTAGCAAAAATGAAGTACGTTAATAATTATTAATGATGTACATGTAAGCTTGTTCTGGCACTTAGTAATTATAAGATAAGTTTGTACTGCTTATTTGATATTTTGTATGTAGGCCTATAAAGCTCATTTTACAAGAAAATTGGATAATTTACTGGCCATTTTAGGGGTTATTAATGTAATAGTTGTATCTATTAAATCTGGTCACGTTAGACCAGATTTCTCTGACTATAATATAATAGCGATGTAAGGTTATAAAGAATTAATTTTAATTTTAAGAACCTTTAAGAACCTTTAGAGTGAACAACTAAGCATTAAGTTTATTAAAGTATCTTCAAATGTAATGGTATGAAGATGTAGCTAAATTAGAGCAAATGTTCAAATGTTTTCAATTAATCATTTTTATTGAAGGCTAAAGCCGAAGTTAGCGTCAGTTTCATCTCTTGACAGAGACATCAGTGACGGGCGAGCCTCGGATTCGAACCCTGCACATACTGATCCCAAGTCGGAAACCTAACCGATGTAACTACTGGCTCCTGCCAGTAGTTACATAATTAATAACGAGACTGTTTTCTATTACTGACTACTTTAATTAATTAATAAATCAATCAATTTTTATTAAGAATTATTTGTAAATGATTAATGATTATTTAAGATAAATTCTAACCAGGGTTGTACCGATTAGGGATTTCACTATTCGATCGAATACGGATACTGTGTAGTGTGTAAAGCAGACCTACTGAAAATAATTCACAATTTCTAATTTAAGGAAAAGTTCGAGTACAGTAATTTCAATGCAAAACAAAAGTAAACAGATAAAGTCTTCATTTAATTTAATTATAAGGACTCGCTACGTTATCGAGGGTCACTTCAATCCACTCTTACGGACTGACGGAACGTGAATTTTTTTGCGATGTTGATAGGCCTACTGAAATAATTAAGTTAATTAATATCATGTTAATTTGTATCATTTTTTGATTTTTGCTTTGATCAGTGCAGGTGACGTCCTAAATGTCTGGATATAATGCTGAATTTATAATTTATCTATGAAACTTTAAATTAACGAATGCTGTTAATTATTAAGACCAGCAACCATCGCATACTAAAACAAATGGATAATTTATTAATTAATACTTGGAACACTTAATTGAAATTAACAACGGCAAATAATTGTGACCGCAGGTAGAAGATTATTATTCACGTTATGTTTAATATATGAGTTTTTAATCAAGACTTTTGTCATTTGGACTAGGATGACATTTTCCGGACATCAATGAACATTAACGTAATATAGGCCTAGTGTCAGTAAAAGGGTTAATCTCGTCCATTTCAAATAGATTAGCAAACTAAAATTAAAATTATCTTTTATTTGTCTGATTGATATGAGTATTGTAGTATAGGTGACGTTATTAGTGCGTTGTCCTCTTACCGCCATCTAGTGTTTAATTACAGCTATGATATATGCCTTTTAACTGAGCCAGTAGCACATCGGTTAAGTGTCCGAATATTGTTCCACGGGTTCACGTTCGAATCCCAGGGCTCACCTGTCACTGATGTAGTCGTTAGCGATTAGTACGTCTTTAACCTTTCAGACATTTCAGCTGAAAAGTACTGAAAAGTAAGTGAAGTCATTTTTGGTACATTGTATGTTTGGGTAATGTTCAGAAATATTTGTTTTAATATATAAGCTATTCTACGGGATAATTTTTATATTAATTAGTTGAGGTGTAGATTAATTGAAGTGTAGGTTAATAGTAGATAGGCCTACATATAGATCGTATGTATTTAGGCGACATATTATGTATCCTATATAGGCTAATTAGGCTACATGTGTACAGATGTAGCATATGTAGGCTACACATGTAGGCCTACACTTTATAAGTAGGCTATGCCTGCACATAAATACTGTAGTGGGTTCTTTACACATAGGAAAAAACTTGTATATAGTATTTGGCCTATATTGTTCAAAGCGCTTCTGAGACTCTGTTAAGAATGTGCTATATAAAAGTTGTGTTGATCGAAGATAATTATACAATATAATATATAGGGCTGTACGTGTAGGAAGAGGCATTTTATGTTTTTAGTTAGTTTATTGTTTAACACGACAAGACAATGATTCAGTGAGGACTTCACAAGATAATTGTTCAGTTGTTTAACCACACATGCTGTTTATACGTTTCCTACATTATGTCCACTTTTCTTGATTAAATATTATATTCACTGCATCTAGTTGCCCTGTTATTCTGATATAAAGAGGACAATGTGAATATTATTTGAGTTGTGCAAATGTGTATCCAGTTGGCAGGTTCATGGTATCAATTCCGATGCGCAGGATTGACTTTCTGCATCTTGGATGTATAACATAACATAACATCACATCTATTGGGTAAGGAAGAATCAGATGCTTGTTTAAGACCCATATAATGGACAATGGAGACCCAAGTAGCCATGGAGCAAAGCGCCACAACCGATGTGGCAGCCTGTATCACACCATTTATTAATTTATTTCACGTTTACGTACTGATCAGACATTTTCGAGAGTTCAGTTCAACGAGAAAAAGGCCCGAAGGCACCAACATGTGCCCCTAATCCAAGCTATCGCATAGTCTCTGTGGCATCTCTGCTCACATCCTGCAATACTTGATATTACAAAGCAGTTGAGAACCCGGAAGTACTAATCACAACAATTATGTGAAACTAGTGATTATCATCAACCAACATGCATGTTTAGGAAATTCCTGAATAAAAGTATTAAACTATGGCTAAAGCGCCAGTTTCAGTGAGGAGGGGGGGGGGACAGAGAGGTCATGGGGCATTTTGTGCACAAATTATCTTTTTTTATCAAGTTTTCTGGGTACCAAGATCATGCTGATATTTATATAATCTATGCATCTATTATATATTTGGACTCTCAAGTTTCTGAACCAAAATTGTCATAGATGAAAACCTAGTCAGAACACTTTCCAAGTAAATCAGCCCCCTCAAAAGAGATCTTTTATATCCGCCACCATCTGTAAATAATATATGTGTGAAGCTGATCATATGAATTGGTTCACCCTTATACATAATTGGCATCGGCTATAGGTCTATTAACTGTATTATTAGTATATAACGATCTCTTTACAAACAAATAATTATTATCAGTGCCCTTCCTGGTGGAGGTTAGAAAGCTAAATCCAATAGCTATCACAGCTATCACTCTATTAATGAGCCATCAACCATTAACAACTCTCTGCATCGTGTTCTAATATCCTGCAGGGTGAGTAGAAGCTGTAACAAGCTTTTGCCCAACCTTTTTACGAGAGTTGATCGATTATGTTGAGCCATTACGAGAGTTGATCGATTATGTTGAACCATCTTGAGGAGAAGCCTTGTGCTTCTGATCTTTAACGTTAAGCACGCTTAGATCACAGGGCCAATTAATCAGAGTTAAATTTTGGGTGCGCAAGGGGTCAACCAAGCCTTCTCTCTTCGTGGGGAAGTAACTGGTACCAATTAATACATAGTGGACGACTGCTACAGAAAATTTCGAATGTAACCACAGATCTGGCGTATGATCGCAACTGATAAAAAGAAGGACTGGCGACAGTCTCTGTGCTGAAAGGTCTAAATATGACAGAACGCATTCTGTCAAATCCGACAGTGAGCGGACTCCCAATTAATAGTAGGCCTACAGTAGATGCAGCTTCTACATTGAATCTGTAGGCCATAGGTTACAAGCACTCGCATGCACTCTACAGGCATGCATGATGTAATCTGATAGATTTTTACTGAATTATAAAACCGACAACAGTTTAGCAGAGCTACAATGTTATACATTGAACTTACATGTAAGTTGCAGGCCCGTTCAGCCTACCAAGCGCCGATAGCCCATAGTACTATTATTATTGTGCAGCGAGAATCTTTATTATAATAATGCGAGTGAGTAAATTATTGTGTGTATAGTTTACCCAGTCCCGGATATGAGTCTCATAGCATGACTACATTTGTCAGTCTATCGACACTGCTGTGCTGCGCTAAGCATTGATGAGATAGTTAGGATTCTAGTGTACTAGTCTAATTGCGATCACACGATGTATTACAAATGTTATTAAATTGGTAAAATTAAAATTACTAGTACAATTAATCAATCAATCGCTCTGCAGAGATTTAATGCGCTCTGCTTTCGCGGATCTTTTAATCTAGTGAATCTCGAGTAACTGGGCAACGATTCATTTCGTACTTAGTTAATCGTTATTGTAGAACCCACAGGCTTGTTTACTCCCAGAGTAATATAACAATCAATTAATCAATAAGTATAGGTCTAAGCTTATTTATAAAGCGCCGCTGTGAAGAATGCTACAGTAACACAAGTGTATGCTGAAGCGCTACTTTATTGAATTGAAGTGAGACTAGGCTTTATTAACTTCTCTCTCCCTCCCGTTCAGTGCACTGCCCAATAGCAGGTCCATGGCATATAACTGTACAGTTTGTATGCCATATATTATAGGAGACAAGTTTGTTTTCTGAGGGTATCCTTAACCAGTGACTGCGTTAGTCGGCTTCTTCGAATACGTGAGCTCTCGGTTGGTCTATTCTAATGATTGCCGGATCCAACACGGCGATATATTTTAACTTAGTTAGCCTACTACAAATTCAGAGAAAATGATTTATAGTCTAGATCCATAAGTCAAGCTATTTAGACCTGCAATGCTGTATCTTGTAATGACATCTTTCTCTCTCTCTCTCTCTCTCTCTCTCTCTCTCTCTCTACAGTACACTGCCAGATAGTAGGTCCTAGGCACAACTTACTTCATATCTGCTATCTCGCTCTTTAATGAGCACACCTTCGACCAACAATTTGATCTCACCATAAAGGTTGAGCCCTTTACATGTATGGTGTCTTTGCAGTCAAAGCATTAATGACTACTACAATTTTTCCTTTCTTCAAGTAAGAATTCTGGGTTCTGAGATGATTTTCCGTTGAACTCGGGCTTTCTCATTTCTGCGTTATTATTATCCGGACTGTCTAGTCGGCAGCAAAACCCTTAGGAAACATGTACAGTTTTTATTAGGTCTATTTTCAGATTTCCTGGAGCCAACGAGAGGAGAATAGGCCTAATAAGCAATAAGTTATAAGTTATAACATGACGATATAACAGCCACGCGCTAGTTTAATAGTTTTTATTGCCCTAGTATATAATGCTCATGATCGGTCTGCGATATTTGTTATGACAAGTACATTCGTGAATACACAAATGCGTTGAATGACATTGAGAGAAAGAAGCATGCTAATCACGTTCACCCGTGGGCCTAACGTTAAGCTTCCTTATTAATAGCCTACCTGTGTTCATTGCTGGTTCTAGGGGGTCCCAGATTTTTGAATGGCTATAGTATAGAAGTTACAATTTGCTGAATGTTGGGATTGTTATTTGGCAAGGAGTGACGGGAACTTCGAACGATGAGGAAGTCATCAGTGGTCAATTTTTTACATACCTTATTTCGCTAAACGTCAAAATCGGAATTTAATTTATTCACAACACCGAATTTTTTAGCTAAACCATACAATTTTCACCCATATAACCAAATGATTTGTTTGAAGGCGACATTTTTAATTAAGTAGTAAATAAAAAATGATAGGCCTAAGTAAATAAGTATTTTTTAATTTGTTCACAGAATACAAAATTTGATACATATTTGAACTTTCGTTGCTTGCTCCGCCGGTGACTGACCCTATGCGTTACGGCGGTGGCGGCCGACAACGTGCCGGGTCCACGGCCTACCCAGCAGACAGGGGCTCAGCCCACCTTTAGCCCCCCCCCCCCGCTCCAGAAACATTGGCTAGAACCAGCACTGCCTGTGTTACGCTGTTACAGTGCTAAACAGCACTAATTAATAACATTTTCCTCATGACAGAGGTTAACTACCAATAGACCTAATAAGATTAGTAGTTATCAATTATCAACAAGTACAGACTTCCATGGTACAATGACTTCTATATAATATACGTCCCTGATATCGTCTTCAGATGATTAACCGGACGTTAAACCGTAATTTAATTTGTTTGATTTAGATTTAATAATGGATCATTAATTGCATTGTATTACTGTGCATTCTATTGTATACGAAACTAGATGCTGTTTGGTTTGGACTAACGCAAAACTTCGTGAAGAGCAGAGCAACTTGGGCCATGACTTCTGTGTACTAGACGAATAATATTGGTCGCTCAATTCCAGACTTGCAGAGGCCTTGCCACATGATCACATCGTGCGTGGTCTATGGCAAGCTTGACCGCTTTTTCGTTTACTGTTTCAAAGAGCGCCTATGAGATACCTAGAAAATATAGAGGCGCGATAAAATGTCCTTTTGTATTGTATAGTATTGTATTGTATTGTATTGTATTGTATTGTCTTGTATTGTACATTACCTGGCATTCTGTTTAACAGAAATAGGCGTATTGTGTATATAACTAAACTGAGTTGTTTCTATATGGATAGTTAGACTGATCAAATTATTTGGATAATGTTGGATGATTTTATCATTGCTCGATTATCTTTGAATAATAGTGTCAGTGATACAGTACAGTCTATAGACAGGATTATCTTTGACAGAAAGTCCAACATGGGCACTGCCCAAATACTTGTAGCCCACATGAAGCCTTAGAGTCTTAAGACTTGGAGACTGAGCTTTCTCTGGATGATCATAGGCCTTAATATAGCTCGGTATCACTTTTACGTCTGGAATATTGAGACACTAATCAGCAGCTCCGATTTTCTGATACACTTTTCAAACAGTCTTTGGATGAAAAAACGTCAGACTCCGCACTCTTCTTCAGCAAGTTGCCTTCAACTCTATAGACCCACTGCGAGCAGCTATAGGTCTGTAGTTGTTAAAGATACGTAATTTGACTTATTTAGGTCGAACACCCTAAAATTAATCTCCCAATTGTTAGTTTGGTGCGAGGAGTTTGAAATCGACCATGCAAGGAGCCCGCGCAATGTTCGAGCAGCAGGCTGCGCTCAATAATTCAGCGCCTCCTGAAAAACCTGCCTGGAAAACTAACGCCACTCTACCAAAGTCCTCCACGACCACCGCGGCTGCTAAACAACCTCCAACCAAGCCTGGTTCCACCACATCTGCCTCAGTGTCGTCAGTCGTCAAGAACATGGACAGGTTATCTGATGGAGGAACAAATCGACCTCCTAGGACTAACAAACCCAGCGTTTGTAGTAAACCTTCGAGATCCTCGGCAGATGGGAGCACCTCTGATCAACCAGCAGAGATTGAATCATCACCGGGTGGTGAAACCTTGTCGTCCGTGCAGGCAGCTAAGAAAGCTCTGGGTGTACAACAATCAACGGCCAAGGGTCTGCCACTCAAAAACATGAGTGGT
>JAQFZF010001738.1:0-12500 GCA_034695365.1 Enchytraeus norvegicus | reverse complement strand
TCATCATCTGACGACGAAATCAGGGACGTCTCCAACAACATTTGAACTATTGGACCAAAAAAATAATCAGATATGTTTTAGACGACATGAATTTAACGCTCTCAATCAGGACATTTTCAAGCAGGCCTACTACTACCGTTGATTGGGTGCGATATTAGTTGTTTATAACCCACAAGCGAACATTTATCATTCAGCTAATCAATCAATCAATCAGCAGATTTTTACGGCGAGCTCTTAACAAAGTATCAGAAGCGATGTGAATAATATTCAATTGCCCATGCTATGAGCTCATCTCTTAGACGTAGTCACGTGACCCATTTTTATGAATGCATCGTGTCACAGGCCTGCACAAATATAAATTCATCACATTCCTCTCCCATTAGGATATAAAATATGATTCCCTTAAACATCGAACTAGTATCGCTGCATCCTTACCTCAGGCGTGTTAAAAGTAGGTATGGGTGTAGTCAATGAATAAATTGGGCTCACCGGAGCTGAACCCCGACACCTCACATGTTTAGTCTTGTGAGCCCCGGCACCATATACTGTGAGCCCCGGTACCTGAAAGAATGTGAGCCCTGGCAACTATTTTAGAGCCCCGTCACCTCTCGTTGACCAATTTAACCACTGGGCTTAATAATAGACCAAAAGTATAGAGTATATAAAGTAAAAGTATATAGGCCTATCCTACTATGTAGCCTATAGGCCTTCTACATCTAAAAAGTTTGGGCAGGAATGAAAGAATTAGTACTCGAACTAGTATTTATCTTGAACTGTCAGTCTGATTCACTTCAAGGGTAGCTAGCCTGATTGGCTGCACAACTGACTCAAAATCACGAGGCATTGGAATTCTTTATTCAACCAGGCCCGTAGCGGAAACTATGCCTCTGGGGGTTAACAACCTCACTGAATAATAAGGTTGTTAATTGCCTCACATATGATATCAGTATTAACGTCGAGTAAAACTAAGTTTAACTTACAATACGATGATGTAAGTTGTCATTTCTCTGGACAAAAATGAAAATTGGATAAATTTGGATTAGTGTGTAGCAGCTAAAGACTTTAGTATTCGTCAATCGCAATATATAATCTGTGACTAGTATAAAACAGCCTTTAATAAAGGAAGTTGTTCAGTGCTTATACTCTCTGCAGAGTATTTCACAAATTTGTTAACTTATTTTTCTGTGGGTGCTACCCAGAATACTCTTCAGTAGGGAAGCTCTCCTATCTTAAATAAATTCAATTGTCTTCGATGCTTCCAGCAGAAAATTCATAAATGAGGTTTGTTAAGTGATTTTCAGAGCTAACACTAAAGAAATGTAGTGACCGTCATGGCTGCGAGCATGATCTTTTAGTTTTAGACTTTTAATTTAACGATATTAGACAGACATTTAATTTAAAAAAAGACTTTTAATTTAACGATATTAGCAGACACCTAACTTTAACGCTTGAGAGGACTTATTAAACGCGTATACTATTATGACATTTGTAGGCGTACAATATTTGCATTTATACAGTCCTGTACATAGAGGGGTTGCGAGAAACTTAAGAATTGATCAACCAAACGTCTTTCGAAAGAGCCGACAAAGGCAGATACTGAAGAATGCAACGAGACCACGAAATCTATCAGCAGTGCGCATTAGTGAGTGTAATAGCAGACATTACGTGAGTATGAATGTGTGCTTTGAATCTTTCATTTGGCAGTGCACGAAAGAGAGAGAGAGAGAGAGAGTGAGAGAGAGAGAGGCAAACCGACAGACGGACAGACCAGACAGACAGACTGAGGCAGAGAGAGAGGAGAGACAGAGACACAAAGACGATAGCCGGGATTATAATGTACAGGCCTATACTTTATTAGCTAGACAAATAAGTAATTTTAAGTAAGTAAGTAAATAAGTAAGTGAGTGATTAATTAAACAAGTAGGCCTACGTAAGTTTAACTTTTCGTTTCGCTAGGGGTCATGTGAGTAAGAATGTGGACTTGGCATAAAGATAATGACCTTGTACAAAATAAGAGGAAACGTTAGGGAGTAGATAATATAGGGCATATGCACTGTATGTGTAGGCCTTATAAATAATAAGTCGTGATTGCACTGGCATCATACAACGCTATACCTGTGCTCTAGCTAGAAGAACATCATATTACAGTGAAAGCAAGTGCCTGAGCTATATAAACATTTAGCAAAAAAATCCGATGTGAATATTGGCTACTTAACCTAAGTTAGATAACAGTAATATTATGTACCTCAATGATTTTCGGGGAAGAAAGAGAGAGCAATAATCAGAACTGCCAGAAAGAGAAATGATTGGAACACCATGACCGCCAACGCCTGGACCTGGCATAGCCTCTGAAGTAAGATAGAAATAATTCGGTACTTCATATCTTTAAGTATCAGTCTGGTTTAGTAGACACGCATTCCTATCAAGCTGTACAATATAAATATTTAATACTACTTGATTAAATATTAAACAAAAAATCTAGTCATGCAATTTCTACGGTACCCGTACTTCTACTCAAAGCAGGCCTCGAGAATGAGTGATAGCTTTTACCGCAATATTATGATATCAGGCATAACCTCGTACAATATTGTGATATCAGGCATAGCCTCGTACACTATTGTGATATCAGGCATAGCCTCGTACACTATTGTGATATCAGGCATAACCTCGTACGATAACAGGTAAATTCTGAAAATTCATGCAAGGTAATAGAAAATTCTTATACACTGTCTATGACCTACTGATTTAACTGTAGAGTAGTACGGTACTCTGTGGTGCAAGAGCTGTAATAATTTTAAATTTTTTGTGGCGGTAGCTGGAATCAATCAATCAATCAGCAGCGTTTATACAGCATGTATATAACTCACACTTCACCAAGTCTCGAAAGTGTTGAACCGTCTGGGAAGAAGGCCTCACGCTTCTGACCATAACGTTAAACATGTTCAAATCCATCTATATTGGAACAGTGTCATTATAAAATCTGTAATTATTGAGTAAAGCAGTCAGGTTCAGTAACAATCTGGTAATTTAAACAATCAAGCTTATAATATCAGGCGAGTCTTTCTGATGACTGAAAACATTAAATATTTTGGTTGATCAGCTAAAGATGTCATTATTTGCTTGTGCCATCTCTTGAATGAATCACCCAATTAACAATTTATATAATTTATGAATGCAAGTTCTGAACTTCTGACATACATTATGCAGTTTAATAGCTTTGTAAATAATTGTTACGAATAAACTGTATTCGCCTAAATATAAGCATTTTCATATTCAGTTAATTAATCTATCAACTGCAATAATAAAACTAGACAGACGTGTCCGAAGCAAATAATTATAATCTATCTATGGTTCTATAAAATGACATGACGTTGTCCAGTGTCCAATACTCAAATTCAACCATTTTATTATCTCGCTCTTTAACGAGTTATCCATCAATAAATCATTTACGAAGAGTTCATCACAGGAGTTTCTTATCACATTTCATACAATTCTGAGATACTTTCCCGTTCTATTTCTCATAAGCTTATCTACTAGCCTACATGTAGGCCTATAGACTATAGGAGTCTATGCGTTAATCGCTTATAACGAACACTTTCCTTTCTTACTAGTATATTCTCACATTTCCGAAGAGAACACTAAAGAAAATACAATACAATACAATGAGGATCTAACGTCCGGTTCCTCACCCGAAGGCGGTGTTTGGGACGTCAATGTCATATAAGAGCCTTATATATTTTGAACAGTAAAGGTAAAGTAGCTCATCCTCCCATTCACCACAGCCGATGTGGCAGGACCTGTTTAATTATTATATACAATGTAGATTTATAATTCTATAATTACATGTTTAAAAATAGCGACACGTAGACCTATATATATATATAAAATATTGGTCAGTATTTTGAAGCACGTGGACCATTGACCACTGGATTGACCCCCCCCCCCCTCTACCCCCGGTCAGTTGAGGGGTGGGGGTGCTCTCACGTGGTCCGTATGTGCCTGCATCACGTGACTCTATTCACAAAACAGTCCAAGTCACGTGACACGATCGTGCCAAATCCTGAGCCTGACTCCCATTGACGCCTGGCATTAATTTACAATTGTTGGGGTTCTAATTTCGTTTTTGCAAAAACTGGTAATTAAGCATGTTACCACTTTGATGAAGTAAGATAATCAATTACTTTCTTGACATAAGTAATTTTCAGAATTCTTGTGTGTTGAACGCATTGTTGAACACATTGTCAGCATATCGTTAATCTACACGTCTTATTCTTATGCACTAATTCTAGTTCTGTAAAATGTGAGGAAATTTCATTGACAGATTTATAATAGATAGCTCGAATCACTAAATCACTATTCTTACAGACGACTCTCCTCACAGCTTAGCATTAAATTTATCTTTGAAGTATAATAATGGGTAGGCCTATAATATATCCTTATTTGAAGAAATACTGAGTTTTGGTGACACTATTATTTCAACAGGCCGTGTTCCTTCGGTGCGCAGTCCTAGTCTCGGGACGACCCGTCACAGATGATTCCTTCAGGAAAAGAAGCCGCGTTATATGATTCTGGCTTTAATGTGATCCCTGTTTCATTATTCTGTTTTATTCAGCGGTAGATCAGCTCCTGCTACCTATAATAATTCTCAATCAGCATCCAGCAAGCCTACCAATGTCATCATCAGCTAATCGTCATTATCATTATCCTTCAAGGATGTCAAACAGAATGTGCTGTGATTCAGTTTCGCAAGTCGATCACTGGCGGTTATCAGTTCACGGAACTCAATCAACGTAACAGTTAATATCTCTGTTATATTATTGTGTTTTGAATTGCGTTTTGACCGATTCTTGAAATCAGTCAAATCGTTACTTTACTAATTCTACAAAATTATAATTAGACCTGTATAGGCTTATAGTTGTAGACTCTAGCGTTGTACACGGATGTTTTTAAACATTTATTTGACTAGTTGAGTAGGCCTACAATGCCCTACATATATGTAGCTATTTCGCTGTCTTGGTTCAATAGACGGAAGAGACTTTTAATAACTAGCCTGAACGTTGGTAACATTCGTCAATTATTTATACATGCACCTCAATATTCACTGAATGTACGGCTAGGCCTGTATCACAGTTAGCAGAACTTTGTATTTTCTACAAGATGATTTATAACCAGTACAATATGGCACTCTGTGGACTTCTATATTGAAGTAATTATGTTAAACAGTGCACTGAGAGAGAGAGAGAAATTCTAAATTGCTAACCATACTATTTATTATGCAATAAGCACATATGGCTTCAATGGAAAATACTCCTCAATGGCTCCTACTTGGAATCCATTGAGGCGCCGCATTGTTGTAAAGGTGTGATTGACCAGTGACCTTTGATTGCATAACTTGTGTAGCAATGTCTAAATATTATACATGTATGTCTCGTTGTAAAGCATAGAGATGCGTTGGCATGATATACTATATCAAACATTAAACATTAAACATGACATTGCAGCCTATGATTTGCGATGACTTCACAGTGGCTTGGACCGCGATAGCTCTGCCGGCAAAATTCGTGAAATTCTCACAACATTAGCAAAGGGTTGCTAACATCAATAATTATAATTAGGCTAGGCAATGCTGTAGGCTACATGTAATTGACTAATAACATGTAGCACTGTTAACACTAATACTAATACATCGAAACGGATGTAAATAATATTCGTCGGGTGCTATGAAATATAGAACCAATATGGCAACGTTCAATTAGTTTATGCGTATTGGTGTATTAAGTTAATGTATGTGTATGCACAGATTGTACATCTACAAGAGATCTCATACAACTGATGGAGATGTTGGAAGCAGCGCCAGGTCGACTTCTGGAAGCACAAACACCGGATTCAATTTCCGGAATTAACGGCGCATCTCTGCTTTTATCTTCTTTCCTCAATTCTTCAGTCAATCAGGCAATAGACGTGCGGTTAGGAGGTCAGGGTGAAGTAACAGATGACGATGCTTGGCTCAAAGAAACTCTCTCGAAAATCAGAATGACATTTCTACCGATAATTCTCCTTGGTACTGTAACAAACTGCCTCAACTTTCTGCTACTCAGTCATAAAGAAATGCGTAACTGTAGCACCACGGTGTTCCTATTTGCTCTGACCATCGCTGATCTGGGTGTGATGTATTTGGAGCTGTTCAGGGTTTGGTTCGAATGGACCAAGATCATCGATCCAGAGCTCTACTTTAGTGATGCTTACTGTAAGGTCGCCAACTATACAAATGATGTCGCACGAGATTTCTCAAACTGGCTCATTGTGTGTCTGACATTGGAACGATTGGTAAAGGTATGTTTATTTATTTACTTCCCGTGTTGATTCCGGGAAATTTAAGAATTTAGACCAACCGAAAACTGCACGTGTCGTAAGATACGACTAACGCAGATGCCGCAGTGAAGGGCTGAGTGGTCTGCACCATGACTTCTGTGTACGTGACCCTTTGGTCACTCAAATTCCAGATTTACAGAGGTCCTGCCACATCGGTTGTGTATGGAAGATCAGGCTACTCTACCCTTCACTATTCAAAAGTGCTTCTGAGACATAATTTAAGAGTACTCTATATAAATGCTTCTGATTGATTTATAATTTATTGCTTCATACATAGCATTGAACATTTAGCCATAAACTGTAAGTTACAATAGGTATTTCGTTATTTGTGACGAATAAAGGGCAACGGAGACAATACAATAGGGGAGCTATTTGTTTGCTTTATGATTGCACACAAACTGTTTATTTCGATCATATTAAATCATACAATAATAGAGGGCACAGCGGCATGCAAGTTTTTAGAGAATGCCATGATTTACATTCTAAGTGTAAGTTTTATCATAACAACACGACTAATAAAGCTTAATACTAATGGTGCGGCGTTTGTTTCATATAGTTTATGACTTTAGACCAATGCAGTATGTAAGGCGACATCATCTGTAGATGTATCTGTATAGGCCCCATTGCAGGGCCAACTCCTGCATGTTTCTCTTGTGGCTTACTTTTCTTGGACGAATAAAAAGAGAAATTATATTTATTTATTTTACGGTCCGGTATGACTACAAATCAAAAATATTCTGGAATTCGGTTCCACGAGCAAAATGATACAAAGGCCTCAAGGCCCGAAAGTACTAACATGTGATGACCCGTCCCTTATAAGCAATGGACTTAAAAACATGACATAGGCCTAATAAACAGTCGCCCTACAATCAAAATTAGACTTTATTAGTACAGTAGGCCTATTATTGGTCAAGAAGTTTGAATACTATAGGCCTAAATGTTTAATAATAATTTATGCGCACAGTCTACAATTATTTATATTCATTAAGTTTTTATTATTGTCTATAATTCTCTATACCTTCAAAATAATAAGTCTACTTGTACCGAGATACAAGTTTCAACAAGCCCCTCCGTCCATCCCAAATCAAATCGCACCGGTGAGCTAGAGGTCCCTAAACTCGCCTAACCTAGCCCAACCCTAACCCAACCCTAACATAACCTAATATTACCCTAACATAACCCCAACTAATGGTAACCCTAACCCTAAAGTAGCCTTAAAGTAGCCCTAAACGAAAATTATAAAATGTATTGACTGGATACAAGACTCTCTGTGATTGGTCCGGTGCGATTTGCTTTGGGGCTATATGGAGGAGCTCAAATTTCATGATAGAATATAATGCTCGTATGTCCATTATATAACACAGGTCAATAAATTTTGTGGACTCTTACAAAAGTCTATAATTAATTGTAGACCTTATAAAGGTCGTGCGCTTTACAGTACCTTAAAAATGTGCATAAATGCGTTACAAAATTCTTATAAAAATTGGTTATCTAGCTACTTATGCGTCAAAAACACATTTTACATTTAATCTCATTGGTAAGCCTATTGCTCGCAACAACGTTGTTAAGTACGCTTACATATTGTTTTAGTCTAATTCAAATTACGCTGACGCCAGTGGAAGATAGTTAGTCTTATAAGTGTTGGTGTTGTTCAATTCTTTGCATAGAAGTTAGTAAGAGAAAATTATAATTTTACTTATTTATTTATTTATTTATTTATCACATCGTTCAAGAAAAGAAAAAAAGAAAAAAGTTTAAAGAAAGTCAAGCAATGAAAGCATTGAATGTGTGTGTGTGTATGTGTGTGTGTGAATGGAGACAAAGGCCACAAGTGGCACTTACATATCCTCTCATTGTTGTATAGTAGGCCTAAGTATACAACAATTAAATTAAAAATAAAACATCTTAAAACATGTAGTGGAAATGAGTACGGAATAGTTCTCTAACTTTACATCATGGGACAACTAAAATTACTGGACATAGTCTAATAACTGAAAAGAAAAATGCATTTATTTGACAAATGTAGGCTACATGCAGTAGGCTAGGCCTATAAATTCGTATAAAAGAATGCCTGTCATATCTCTGTAGGCTGTATGTATAATATATCCCCTATGTATCACATTCTACTTCTACAAAGCGCTGATTTAGATACCTTGTTATAGGCTTATACAAGACGATATAAATAGGCCTAGTCCTTCGTGTGTTTAATTCTAATAATAAGCATAGTATCCAAGTAAGCCTACATGTCCTAGATAGCTTCCTGTGACGAGGAAATGGCCGTTTAACCATGATTGAGAGATACTGGATTTTTCAAAATTATGGCTAAATTGTGTTAAATTAAGTTCATAGATTGAAAATGATTTATTGCTCACAAGAAACCACCAATAAAGATTGACCCGTTGCACATTCGAGATTTTACTCACTGATTAAAATCTCCCTCGATTAATTTAAAGCAATTAGATATTAACGAATGACTGTTACAGAAGATTGCAAAGTTATGCACAGACCTAGCGAATGATCGTTCAGGACCTGTGGAGCTGGCGACCGTTCTATCGGAGTAGTGACAATCTCATTAACACTTGTGTGCCGTTACGGCTATAATGGGGGAGCTGCTCCCGTGTTAATACTCTACATTCTGAGCATGACAAAACTTTGTTATATATATATACTTAGTTATATATATACATTTTAAACCGTTGTTATATATAGATATTATAACACATGCTGCCAAAAAGATGTCAGTAGGCCAATAGTAGATCTAAGAATAAATCACAACCATTTAAGACTCGATTATTTACTATCAGGTTTAGATATTTACTAAATAACAAATTGTGTTTAGGCCTATACTTGCAGGCATGCAATGCGGCTCAGGCATAAATAATACTTATCCGAATAAAACTTGGCAAACAGAAACATTCTTTAAGCGATTGCACAGAGATATTTCTAGTGACTAGTATTTGGTATAATATTAGAAAGTTTAGAAAGTGAAGGGCTCGAGAAAAGTCCACACCTTGGACCACTGAACCGGTGTTCTGTTAATTAAAACAAATATCCAATGCGGTGCAGCTCAATGGATCCGAATAGAAGCAATAATTCATGCCAGCAACGGTGGCCAAACTTTCTTGACGGACGAGCCGCAGTCTTACTGTTTTTGAAGCTCGCCAGACTCAGTTTAAATATTTTAGAAGCTTTGAAAGGTGTAGGAAGGCCAGTAGTTTTTGTCAATATGACCACTGACCAACCAATGCAACCATGTTGTTGAATTACAGAAAAAGTATGTAAAAAAATTATGTCTCAGGGGGGGGGGGAGGCGCCAATCGACCGACCAAGGGACACGGGGGGCGACTCGCCCCCCCCCGTGCCTATAGCTGGATCCGCCACTGCACTGCATCAACTGCACCACCGGACGTGGTCTATTATATTATTATTGATTGGTGTACCGGAAGAGGTCTGCTCTCTGGTGGTACCATGGTATAAGAATATTTATTACAGTCCTATAGCTGCAACAGAATCCTAATGCTTTTACGTCTACGCTTTACTTTAACTGCAAATAACAACAAAATTATGAAAATATTATTATTTTACTATTCATTTTTGTCTAGCTGACGATCATTATGTCCTAGCTTCCTCCACTGTGCTTGAAACCTTTGGTCTAACTCAACATATCTCAGAACCCACGCATTCTTCTGGTCACACTCTCGATTTACTCATTACTAAGAATACCACAACTTTGCCTGAATTTGAAAACACTAATCTCAAACCATAGTGCCATTTTCTTCAAAAGGTCCTTTAATAATAATAAACTACCTTCAAAATATATTATGACATCATGGACGACGGTTGCAGCATAATTATTTATGTTGTTAGCTTTTATTTAATTTGTCTTATATGCATTACAGGTGGTACGGCCGTACAGAGCCAAGACGTACTGTACTACACTTATGGCTAAGAGAACCTCACTGGGACTGCTGTGCATAGTTAGCATATCCCGTGTTCACAGTATCGTATACAGCACAGCTCAGTTCAACATCTGGTGGGTGTGCTGGGCCCATCCTGACGCCACCACTCTCTCCCTCGCCATCGCGGCCACTATGGACTTTGTGGTTGGGTATATGGTTGTCGTGGTGGTATTTGCTCTCAACGTAGCTCTGGCCTGTATTATATATCGAAAGAACAGACCTCCGAGGTTGAGGCTGAGGGGCGGGATCGGTTCCCAGTCCTCCTCGGCCGCCACGGTGGCTTCCCTGGCCCTGCCTGTCAGCTCACACAAGTGGCGGGCCCAGAGCCGCAGACTTACCCGAACTCTACTGGCAGTGGCGGCTGTGTTTGTGGTGTGCGAGACACCGAGAATGCTCGCCTACTTCTTGCTGAAGTTTGCCGAGAAGACGCCAGGACTTCGCATCACTCTCAACGCTTCCTTCGCTTTGTCTGGAATCAATCACGCGGCTAATTTCTTCATCTATATCTTCTCATCACCAAGGTTCAGACATCTTCTAATAGATAGATTCAGGGAGTTGGGTGCCAGGGCTAGAATGCCCTGCGCCTACGCTGGGCGCATTAGGGTACGTACGTCGAGCAACCTCGAGTGGTGTCGTCATCGAAACATTGCCTTACCTGCGGTCACGGCCCTGACCTTCTCGTGCGGTCCGGAATGTGAAAGGGACGAAAGCAGGCGTGGTAGTAATGGGAGTAGTAGACATGAAAGTAGAGAGGGATCAGGTGATAATGGAGAACGTATTAATCTGAAAATATTTATATCTGAACCCGAACAACAAAGTGTAATAGTTTGAAATTAATTTGTCGTTATATTTATCAACCAAGCTGTTTTAGAATTAATTTATTATTAGTACTATTGATTTGTAAACAATTATAAAATAATTTTATACAAAGTTTTAGTGATTTATTAAATTCAATCGTAGTAACATTTTCAATTACTAAACGGAACAGATAATAGTATTAAAGATAATCTAATTGCAGTGATCTATTGTACAACTCTAGCAACTGTAAATTAGCGACCCGGACAATAAGTACTGCAATATAATCGAATCACAATTTCCATCGATCAATCAATAAATTAAACGATACATGAGTTATTTGTAATACTAAGCACTGAAAGGCTCAAATATTCCATTAGCTTTACATCAAATTAATTGATAAGACCGTTAGACGCTATCTCAAAGCTACAGATGAAAGTGCTATCAAACCAAACTTCAACTTTAACTTTGTTCTTTAACTTCAATTTCATCTGATGTTTTTTTAATTTTAGATGCCCTGGATGGCAAACTACCCCGGCTAAAAATAAAGTTTATATCAACTGCTATAAATAATATATAGGACTATGAGGCTATGAATAAAACAAGTTTATTTAGAAATACCCGGTACTCTGGAATACCGAGTCGCTTAAAGTACTCGAAAGCGTAGTCCTATTGAGTTGAAGCGGTTTTGTATGGTGAACAGTTTAATCGACGATTTTGAAGATTCTTAAAGAGCTACTACGGTTATCGAGTGAAATTCCTATAAGGATGATCAATTTTAAAGAGATGTAAATTATAAATGTAAAATTGTCACTGGAGTATTCCATCCATCTGTGATAAGTTGATGAGATTAATTGTTAAAAGCATTCAACACTCACATGACGTTTGTCCAAAATTTTACCTTGGTAGGACCACGAAACGTTGAAGGTAGGGTCCCAGAACGCTGCTAGCTATTTTTACTGGGTCCTGGCACGGCGTTTCGCCTTGTTTAGCCTCAATACTGGAGAGTGGGAGGAAGTTTTGTGGTTTTTCACGGTCATGCTAGATTCTCTCCCACCTAGTCTCATATCCACGGTGTAGACAAGTCAAATTAAGGCTAAACTGAGTTTTAAGTTAAAATGGAGCGAGTTTAAGAGCCTTGTTTGATGTCTAATTGCGGCACAATTTCTTGACAATCGGTTACCGGTATTAAGCTTATCAATGTTTGTTGAGAGAAGAGAGAGAGAGAGAGAGAACTATGTTTATTTCAAAAAGAACAACAATATACAATGACATACATTAGGCCGTCAGAAAAAGTACACTGCACCTTATCTAGCTGACCACCTAGCAATCATTCTAATTAGAACAAAAAATAAACACATTATTAAAACGAAA
>JAQFZF010001737.1:0-13503 GCA_034695365.1 Enchytraeus norvegicus | reverse complement strand
ATGTAGTCTTTAATTAACATGGACAAATTATGCAGTCCTATAGGCCTGTACCTAGAGTTATGTGCATAAGTAATGTCGTGACTACTGCAAATTTTATTTTTCGTTTTGGAAATTTTCGGTTTTTTGAATTTTTCGGCCGAAAAAAATATTTCCTTTTTCGGTTTTTTTATTTTTCGGCCGAAAAAGAAATTTCCTTTTTCGGTTTTTTTATTTTTCGGCCTACAAAAAATATTCCTCTTCAGTCGACCTCTAAACTCAATCAATCAATTCATCAACCAATCAACCAAGTCGAGTAGCCGGGGCCAAGATTCATTCCTTCTTAATGAATCGTTTTTATAAAACCCACAGGGCTGTGCGCTGTTTACACCCGGGGTAAATAATATCAACCAAACAATCAATCAATAAATTATCTAATCTGTAAGTCTGTCAATCAATTAATTAATTAAATTAATTGATTAATTAACCAACCAATTTACAAACTGACCATCAAGCTGTTGGTCACTAAATAAGCCATTCAAATATGAAATAACATAATCATATTGTAAACATTTGAAGAAGTCAGGCAATCCATCAATGTTCAATCCACACACCAATCTAATCATTAGCAATCAATCAATCAATCAATCAATTAATCAATCGAATCATTTAAACCCTGTAATGTTAAATTGCTCGCCATCTGACATGAGTCTTGAATTCTCATTAAATAAGGATAAATCAAATCAAAAATCAAAAAACAGCTCATCATCTGACGACGATATCAGGAATGTCTCTAACAGCATAAGTCACACCAGCTGGTCCATCCAAACGCAGCCGGAAAGCACATATGCTGAAAGAGAAAAGGGTCCAACACGGTGCATGTCCATTTAAAAACTTACCTCTGACAGTTTGACATCATCGAGGAGTTCCAAAGCTGGTAGTATGGCCTGTTTCCTCCTGTACTCCGCGGTATCAGCGTACAGTGGGGTACTCTGGGACCCCTGACCCGTACTCGTACCAGGGGCCCCTGTTCCTGCATTGGGGTGCATCCCGGGGAGGGTCAGTAAACCCCCAATATGCTGCACCAAATTTTCAGAATTCAGCAAGCCATTGCTGCTGTAAGCTGCCTCCGAAGCCCCACCATCTATTTTAGCAGCTGCGCCTATCTGCAACATCTCATTATGCAGATGTTGCTGTTGCTGTACCAGCTGCTGATTTGATAGGTGATGCAGCTGAGGTGATGAGTCATCCTGATCCAGCTGCTGCTTCTGATGCTGAGAAGTCTGCCTTGCGTTGTCTGCTGCCTTGTTCCGTACAATCCTAAAAATACAAAATAAAGGTGCTATGTTAACTTTCAAATATACAAATACAAGATAAAGGTGTTACGTTAATAAATAAATAATGGAATTTAATGCATTTGAGCAGCTATCTCTTCGATTTTCGTATCAACAAGGGTTGTAAAAGTGTTCTCTTGATATTTTTGGTTCCGCTTTCTTCTTGGGGAATTTTGGCCCCGCCAAACTGATTGCAATCATAAATATAAATAAAGAATTTAAAACTAATTCTATAGTAGCTCATGATTGAAAAGTTTTATGTCGGTGACTCGGCCAGCTTCTTCTTCAGGGTGCTGCAAAGTTTCCATAGCGTTGTCTGCTGCCTTGTTACCTACAACCCTTAATTAGCATCACAGATGAAACAGGCCTACAGATGTTACTGTATCAATAGATCCATTCAGATAATCAAATTCTTGGTGGTCTGTGGTCCGTTGCTATGGACGCCTTGGTTGATGGTTACAGAACTTTCAATGATAAACATACAGTTTTTATCATAAAATAATTATTTAAAGGAGTTTCACACAAATTCTAATCACCGAGTCGTATATGCAAACAGTTAAAACACCTGCACCAATAAATGTCATTAAATATAAACCTATGAAATCACCGCATTTGGTCGAAAAAATAGAAAAATGTGGCTGTTCCCATGTATTTATATTCTAAGACTGGTGATTTAATCAATCTGACCTTTGAACTAGACACCACGGAACATGCGCAGTGAACTATAGGCCTATTTTTATTGTTCGAACTAGGCTAATTGTAACTTTAAACTTTTGGGTAAGACTACAGCAACAACAACAAATGAGAGGTTGAAAGTAGCCTATTATTTCCTATTACTTATATGAACATAGACTCTCACTGTCTACGAGGACACATTTATGATAGGCCTACACAGAAGTCGCTACAAGTTTGTATAAAGGGCGACAAAGTTTCTCACAAGCAAATAACTGAAGAACGTGAACAAACACAGCAGTATTTACATTTCATTTCATTTACCCCTCAGCCTAATCCTATTGTCTAAACCTTTCATCTCACTCCGTTTTATAATTAAATCAACTGCAAAGGGCGCTGAACTTACACAACCTGCGTGTAATCTGATAAAGCTAAGTTTAGAGTCTGTTTTGGCATCACAAGGCTACTGTCAGAGACAGTGCTAGCTATTATACTGTTGCTTGGTTTCGTTATAGCATAAAGTCGCTGCGTCATTATGAAGATGATAAACTATCAAAAACTGCACGTGGTCGTAAAAGGCGACTAACGCAGGTGCATCATTGAAGAGTAGAGTGGTCTACGCCATGACTTCTGTGTGTGATCAAATTCCAGACTAGCAGAGGTCCATCGGTACATCGGTCATGATCTAGGACCGATGTGGTTTGTGATCTATGGCAAGCTAGGCTACACTTTTTCATTCCCTGTTCAGGAGCGCTTCTGAGACTTTGTTAAGAGTGTGCTATATGAAAGCGTGTCAACCTTTGTTGTCATGTAGTCTATGTATTCAAAACAGCTTGCAGCATTGTGAGTATTCATGATTATTTACTAATAAACTCTACTAACTACTAATGATAATAATAATAATACCTACCTGTTGATAGAGCTAACGCTTGGGATGGTTTCCTGGGAACATATCCCATCTGCTAGGAGGCGATCACGGATTTCCCAGGCGAACACTGTTGGGTTCTCCTGCTTGTACTGAGTGATAGCATCAACAACACTCATAGTGGCCACCTTAGGCTTACTTCCCCCAATAACACCTGGCTTAACTGAACCAGTAGAGTAGAACCTGGGTCAATCAATCAATCAATCAATCAATCATTCAATCGATCAATCACTCAATCGACGCTTAACGTGGCCACGTTGGGATTACTTCCCTGGCTTGTACTCCTGGCTTAACTGAACCAGTAGAGCTCTAACCTGAGTAAATCAATCATTAATCAATCAATCATTAATCAAGCAATCAATTTATAATGTCCTACATTGCTGGTCTTACTCAAACAAGACAATATACTGGTTCGAGTCATGTAATTCTTGGAGGTCCGTCGCTCCGTTGCTATGCACACTTGATTGATGGTTACAGAGCTATTCAATAATAAACATACAGTTTTTATCATAAAATAATTATTTTCAGGAGTTTCACGCAAATTTTAACCACGGAGTCATATATGCAAACAGCTTAAACACCTGTACCAATACACGTTATTAAATATAAACTTACAAAAACACCCCATTAAATTTTTGGTTGAAATAATAGAAAAATGTGGCTGTTCCCATGTATTTATATGCTAAGACTAGTGATTTAATCAACCTGACCTATGATCTAGATACCACGGAGGGGTGATGGAGCATGCGCAGTGGACATTGTTCGAACTAGGCTATTGCTCAAAGAAGACTAGAAAAAGAAATTCTGGAAGTGAAGAGTACGTTACAGTTTTAGATTACTAGTAAGCCAATTAGAATTCCATTTATTAAGATTCTAAGGAGGAAACATAATTATAAGTTTTGAGCTAACTAAAAAAAGGTGTGTGGGCAAAATAGAATATGAAGGGGAAAAGAGTTCCACACTGTAGCGTCGGTAGGCATGCATGCCTTAATTCTTTCGTTTTTTATCGATCATTTCTATTGCATTATCAACAGTAATATTGTATTTCGATTTCTAACGCATTTTAACGGTACAATTTTAGCCAGAGAGAATGGACAAATTTAATAATCAGACAAAAGAGTCGAGAAACGCTGCACATGCATTTGGCCAGTCAGACTGGCCAAATGATTACTTAAGCACTTTTATGTTCGGCCAGTGCGACTGGACAAATGATATGATAAGGTTAAGGAGCCAAATAATTCCTGTACCAACCTGCCGAGTATCTTGCTGACACACCCATGTGAGACCTTGAGTTGACGGGATATATCACAGGGCCTCACACCCTGGCGAGCCATCTCAACAATCTTCTGCCTCACCATGTCTGGCAGTGGGCGCCCGTTAACAAACACGCCACCCAACTGATTAACCCCTCCATGACCTGCCAGCATAATACATTATTCTTATTTAGATTACATTTTTATATTTCTTGCTATGTTGTCTCTATTACCCTGATTCGTTACTAATGAAGAGATACCTATACATATAATATACACAACTAGCTATATTCTGTTATTTCAAATCCATCTGTCAACTGCAGATAGTTACAATCAACGTTCGCTCTAATTTTTTCCTGTGTGTGTGGAATTGGAGGGTGTCTGAGCAGCGTTAATTCTTAGTGAGCAACACTTCTTTCAAAATGTGATTGTAACTACTTACTAATAATTTGAAATAACTATTTGTGTCTCACAGAACTTTTCAACTCCACACAAGAGATCATCTCTGTATGACAGATATTTCACAATACTTGTGACTCTTAACGATGCTCATCAATAATATTATTTAGACAAATAAAATCTGGACTTATTAATAATTTATTAGAATATTTACTATGTTAACACAATAATATGCTTCTTAATTGAATAGTGTCTATATTTCCCCTCATAACGGAAGAGATTCTATTTAACCTTATTTAATTAGTGTCTGCCATTGATTTACTCGATGGACATGCAATCCTCCTTAGGACATTAGGTAGACTAGTAGTAAATAGTAATCTATGTTTCACCATTGTTAATTTGTAACTCTTTGCTATATTTCGAGACTATTTATGTGTACCTTGTAACAGTCTGCGATTGTCAGATTGAGTTCAATAAACGAATATATATATATTATATATATATATATGTGACCCGTCACGCAAATATAGGCGCTTGTCGCAAAGAAATAAAAAATAGTTTTATTAATCCATTGTTTTGCGTTCAGTAAGATCTTCAAAATAACATAAAGCTTCCTTAAATCTGACTACCCTATCCAAAGTTATAGAAATATCAAGTTTATCGAGTCATAGACATATTTTATTACAATTTTCACTTTATATGCATACAAATTTTACTCAGGATTTTTTTCTACAATAATCGTTTTATTATTCCATTGTATTGTGTCCAGTAAGACCTTCAAAGTAACATAGGCCCATACAGTTTGCTTAGATCTGATTACCCTTTTCAAAGTTATAGAAATTTAAAGTTGAACAAGTTAT
Organism: Enchytraeus norvegicus; assembly: GCA_034695365.1. Classification (NCBI taxonomy): domain Eukaryota; kingdom Metazoa; phylum Annelida; class Clitellata; order Enchytraeida; family Enchytraeidae; genus Enchytraeus; species Enchytraeus norvegicus. The sequence continues at coordinate 8,084 of JAQFZF010001737.1, read as the reverse complement.
ATACTCGTATAAGTTATCAAAATTGTTTTAAACACGTTAAATGCATTTACTCAGGATTTTATGCGACAAGCGCCTGTAGGCTGTAGGCCTATGTGCCGTGGCGGGTCACATATACAAATGTATAATAACGCCTCTAATTAAAAAGCTCCCTCTTTCTCTTTCTCTCTCTCTCTCAGTGCACTGCCTAACGGCAGATCCATGGCAAATAACTATGAGTTTGTATCCCGTATTTTTTGGAGATAATTTTGTTTCCTGAGGAATCTCCTAAACCAGTGACTGCGTTAGTCGCATTCTACGAAACACCTGCAACTTTCGGATCATCTAACCTTGTGTTTTCTGCCGGATCCAATACGGCGACAAAATTATGTAAGGTATAACAATTAGGCCTATGTGAAATTTTCATACCTTATAGCCATCCATTTAGTGTGCACCGATTGCGATAGCAAAACAAACAAAACTAAATTAGTGAACAATTCTGTGGCCCATCAAGTTCAACAAACCTATCGCTCATAAATTTTATATTTTCAACCAAAGCTTCTGCGCGGCATTTGAAACTGCTGCGCGACACCCTTTACTGAGGTGCGCGGCCGCGCAGCCGCGCAGCTTAGAGGGAACATTGGTTACAATCATCAACATAATTATCAATCAATTAATGAGGATTTAACGTCCGGTTCCTCACCCGAAGACGATGTCAGGGACGTCCCAAGCGGAATGTGCAACTGCAAACAGGTTCCAACCACCAGGACACTCTTGCAAATGAATAAACCGAAAAGAAATCACAAATATACACGAAATACAAGTAAATAATAACAGATTACAAAGCGTTAAGTTATAAAGATAAATTTAAAGAATGGTTCTGAATAACACGGATACTGTCAGAGACAGACCTGGTTGAGAGCCGTACCTATGGCCTCCTGCTTAATTAATAAGGCAGGTGTTGCTAATCGGTACTGTTTGGGTAGTATATGCAAACGGAACATAAAATATAATGAAATAATTGTCATATTAGGACAATCAATCAATCAATCATCAATATAAATCAATGCGAATTTAACGTCCGTTTCATCATCTGACGACGACAGCAGGGACGATAGTACAATAATACATATAGACAGAGTCTAGAAAGAAGTTTTTTTTTTTTAAACTTAAAAAACTTTAAAAATATAAAACCTAAAAAATCTAAGCTTGCCAGCCTTGAGACAGACAGACAGTATACATAAACACTGTTAAACACATTACAATCTTACTTAATACAGTCTCATACCATACAGACTCACAAAATAAAAAAAGACAAAAGCCGTATATAACGGCAGTCTCGCGTCCTAACGGTCACATCAGTGACGAGAGAGCCCTGGGTATCGAACCGTGAATCAATAGAACCCGAGTGGAGCACTCAACCAATGTGCTATCGGTTTAGCCAACATAAGCCAAAATACATTAGTACATCCTCACATAATACATTCCCATATAGCCTAATAGTAAATCTTTTTCTGATCACAATCCAATCACACCACTGACCTCATTCCTTAACCTTGGCCCCAAACCCAACCCTGACCCCTAATCCCTTCACCCCTACTCCCCCTAACCCTATAGTTCCTTGACCCACTGTTTTCATTATGGCTCGCCTGTGGGTCATCAGCAATAACTGTGCTGGCGTATAGTCGACTTTTTCTGGGGGGAGCTCCATAATTCACATAATACAATCTCTAAATCATTATCTGACCACAATCCAATCACATAACTGACCTCATTCTTGACCCGTATTCCTTATCCTTCACCCCTCACCCCTAACCCTATATTCACTTGCCCCCACTCTTCCCATGACGGCTCACCTGTGGGTCATCAGTAATAACAGTGCTGGAGGACAACATGCTTGGATCATGTTACGTGTCGCCATTAAGAACCTCAAAACCCCTATCTAGGCGCTTCCTATGAGCAGAGAGAATTTATTATTGATTAAGAGACAAAATATACAAGACAAATAGGCAAACAGTCATGCAAAAAGAAAACGAAAAACACAAGCAAGCACACAACAGGCCCGCAGCCAGCGCTGGGGCCACTGGGGCTCGGGCCCCAGCACCAAACTTTTGGCTCCATCACCAAACCATTGGCCCCATCAGCATCTGTGGCCCCATCACGTATTAAGCTTCAACGTTGGCCCCATTATGAATTTGTTGGCCTCATCACTGGTCAAATCCTGACTACGGGCCTGGCACACAAGCCTACAAGCAAAAAAACCACCGGCCGTCAGTCACGACACAAAAATATCCTATCTAGCTGACCACCGATACGCCATTTTACACAGCATACAATTAGAATTCAGTAGCCTGCTATTATCATGTAGTTCTAATTAGAGAAAATACAGTTCAGATAATGAATCTTACGCTACAAAGCATTACAAAGAAAGATTTGAAAACAAATTTAAAGACTGAGAATTACGAATGTCAATAGAAATGAGATTCCAAACTGAAACGCAATCATATACATAGGATTTAAAATAGACAGAGTTGGGACTAGAATATACAGTAACTAGTATTAGACAGTCTCTCGTAGGATATGAGCATATCAATCAAATGGGAAAATGCACTATTAATCATGGAGTGGTAGAAACAAAAATAAAAATTAAAAAATTGCAGCGTTTAGCAAGCATTAGCGCATTTATTAATGAATTTAAGCACTTTTTGTTCATTGCACAAAATACAAAGTGTTCGAAAATCGTGCAAGCTATAATAAGAATGTATAAATTACACATTACACAGCAACTCTCTTACAGTAAAATATTTTATGCGATTAGAATATTAGCAATCGGAAGTCCTGTTTCAATCAATCAATCAATTTTCGTGTGTTTAAAGTCAAGGTCAGAAGCTTTCGCTTCTATTCAAGACGCCAAAAGTCTTGTTTTTAATTCAGTTTTCTCTTCAAGACGTCGGAAGTCCTGGTTTTAACGCCATGGCTTATTTATAGCCGCAGCTCTTGATTCCTCCGGTATCAAATTACTCAGTATTCTTAAAATCGTATCTGTCTCCAAATCACCAGAATGCGTTAATTATATATTATACACTAGAACTATACTACTCGCCCCGGGGTAAAATAGTGGCTAATATGGGGGTTGGGTTATAAGGTTTCATTAAAAATGTACAATCCGTATGACAGTACAATCCGTAGGGACAGACAGATATAATACAATACCATACAATAAAATGAAATACTAAAGAACATTTTATACGCCCTCTATATTATATCAGATGCCCTTTTTTGAAACAGTGTCACGATAATATTTATGAGTTTCTGAACTTGTGTTGTACCGTAATATTTTATCTGTAATCTTAACGCATAGTTAAGTTAAAGTAGTCGAGAAATGGCATGGGCCACAGATGATGAGGCAAGGCCTCCGCAAGACTGGAAGTTGAGCGACCAATTGGTCTAGCTTACAGATGCCATGGTCAATATCACTCTGTCCTTAATTAAATATCTGCGTTAGTCGGCTCTTATAAAACACATGCAGTTTTCGGTTGATAGGCTTATATTCTCAAGTTTTTCGGACCGAGCATGGTAAGTTTGTGCTGACGTGCTTGATGTTGTCATGAACTAACAACATTAATAACACTATAAAAATTATTTGTTGTTGCTTTTTTATCAATAACATTACGTCTTATAATTTATTTGTTGTGCAATTTTTTAACTTTCTTCGAATTCTTTTTTCAAAAATGACTCTATTATTGAATAATACCCGTTATTTGCGCAGTTTACTTGCCAGCACCCTCTTTCTATACCGGTTTGATAAATGTTCTTAAGAATGTTCAACCAACGCCGACAAGTTTTTATTTATTATTAATGCTTCGTCTTCTTCTATTCATAGCTAAGGTGTCTTTGATGCTTCTTTTGTTGTGTACATAGCACGCTATATGTCACTATTGTCACTATTGTTCAGTGACACGGCATATTGAACCGACTAGATTGGTTTGGGAGGGGGAGGGGGGGGGCTGGGGACATGCAACATATATCCCTTCCCCCCCCCCACCTCCACAAGAACGAGATTACGTAAAAATATGTCTTCAATTTCGGATAGTTTCAGAGATTGGTATTATTGATTAGTACAGAAAGAAGAAAAAAATTTACAACTGTTTCAAACATGAGTAAAGTAGCTCTTTGCTGGCCAAAGTAGCCCCAATTGATGGTATATAGGTAAAATAGTATAGTGTAATAATAAATAGTGGTATTCTCTTATATTATAACATATAAAGAACACCCATATAAAATGTCATTCCAATTAAAGTGATAAGACATGAAATTGTAACAATAACATAATGCTCCTAGATCTTTATCCGGATTCCCCTTACTTAAAATCTGTATGCTGTGTATAGACTTGTAATAGTAATCATAATTGAATACAATGGTAAACGTTATTCATTATTCTATTTAGTATTTTCGCTAGGGCGTCTATAAATTCAAAGGCGGAAGTTTCTAAACTTTAATCTTTTTCATGTTTTCACAGTGTACAAAAGCGGCTAACATGGCTATAAGATGTTATCGGGTAACTTTTCCTGAACGCAATCAGTTGACACAACCTAACCCGACCCGACCAGGGAGATTAAAACTTTCTTTGGACTCGACCCGACCCATGTTAAGAAATTATGTTTTTCGTAACAAAATTTCACTTATAGCCTGCACTAGTCGAATACAGCCGCAAGTTGCAGGAGAGCTCTTATGTTACTGTAACTTATTGCATTTAATGATTTTCATCTTGTATTTATGGTATCTGTAATTACAAGTAATTGTAATTTTCTGTAATTATGGAATCCCCATTACATGATTACGTAATCTGACACTACCTGATCCGAGAATTAAACAGTCTGACTCAACACGACTCGACCCGTGGTTGAATCCGAACCAGTAAGAACTACGTACCAAAGAAGTCTTGCAAATGAAGCATAGTATTCGAATAATAGTCCACCAAAGCTATTATAGAAGATATCTATCTCTTATTCACGTGCAAATAATAATTACGTATAATATATGCATTATAAATAGTGTAATATTAATCATAATACAAGGGGTGTTCCACAAGTAGCGGTACTGGTCTTATAACAAAATAACTGTCAGAAGTAGAAATATAATATTTGGTAGAAGATACCTGTTAGATCTTGTCTATTAAAGGTAGCAAAAAAAGTTACATTACCTTTAATGGTGACGTCCCTATGCCACCTCGCGCATTATTCCTGTATGACGTTAAGAACATGCTGCATGGTTAGTTGTCAATGCTTGTTCTTCCAGTTTTAAACCGATTAAATCATTCAAAACTCCAGCAAGACTCATACAATGTTCACCATACACCTTCTACAATCTGATGTAAACAATGGAGGCATGTAAACCTTCCTTAAACATCAGCCTTATTGCATAGCACTGCTCAACATCGTTTCCACTCCCCTTCATGGGTACGTTACGACGTATGTTCATAACGTCATATAGGCACCACGCGCGAAGTGACCTTGCGACGTCACCATTCATGGTAATGTAAATAGTTTTGCTGCCTTTAATAGACAAGATATAACAGGTATCTTCCATCAAATACTATATATCTACTTCTTACGGTTATTTTGTTATAAAGACAGTCCCGCTACTTTTGGAACGCCCCTCGTATTACAGCAAAAATATATTATTGTTGTTTTATCTTCCGTGTTGGATCCGGGAAACTAAAATGAATGGCCGTATGCAAAAGTGGACCAAGTCACAAAACAAATTATTTTATTTTATTTTCAATTATTTCAAAATCATAAGCTTTTTATGATTATATAATATTATAATATTTCAAAATCATAAACTGAAAGCATAATATTGATTTGACCAGTGAACATCTCTATATCTAGTAAATACAAGCAAAATATGTTAAATATAATGAAACAATTGGGAATTATTGTTCAAATAAATACAATTTATTACTATAATTCTGATGTTTCTTGGTACACTTTTGCATAAGGCCATTCAAGTATAATTCTCTCTACTACACTGTTACACTATCGTCCATGTAAAGCTAGATAATATGAGAATAGACCAACCGAAAGCTGCACGACAAGTGTTTCATTCAATGATTGAAGCCGACTAACGCAGTCACTGGTTAAGGAGACTCCTCAGAAAACAAAATTATCTTCATCAAAATATTATACATACAAACTCTACGGTTATGTCCCATAGACATTCCGTTGGGCAGTGAACTGAGAGAGACAGAGAGAGAGAGAAGAGAGCGAGAGAGAACAAACAAAAATAATACAAATGCGACGAAAATCTTTTGAATTGGTGTCAATTGAATAAATTCCTCCCAAGGCAATCTCTTTCTAAGGATTCCATTTCGATTATAATTATTCGCCAGAAATCGCAGCTTTTTTTATTCTGATAAATATTGTGCTAATAGTATAATTGTATGGGGGTTTCCTAACTTTTTTTAGAATGATAACTTTTCAATTTCCAAGTCGTTCACATGAACCAATTACAGACTTTTATATTGCGCATGTATCTAAGTTTGCCCGTGTTGGATCCGAGACACTTGAGAATAGACCAACTGAAAACTGCACATGTTTCATAAAAGCCGACTAACGCAGATATTTTCAGATTGAGGAAGGCAATGAGAAACCATCTCGGAAGTCAGAATATATATTCCCAAGGAAGAAGGTCACATTTTGGGTGGGGTAAAGGCGTGGCCTTTTTGATGGGATCAACTTGATGATCGATGGGTGCTCATTAGTGAGCGTGATAGCAGACTGTGTTTCAGAATATGTATCATTTGCAGTGCACTAGGGATAGATCTAAGTCTCAGAAGCGATATGAAGCAGTCTTATTACACTGCTGTATGAATCTTCGTCTATTATAACACTGTTACCACGTTACAAAAGTCTTCAATTATTAAAGTTGCTGTAAATGACAATTTTCCGATTTTTCTAATGAAAATCTAGTTTCGAAACAATTTTGTATTATTTCAACGTTATTTTCAGAAATGCTTGGACAATGTGGCAATGCATTAGACCGTATATTATATTGCAATGTTATGGTTTAGCCTACTACGTACTTTTATGTTATTTTCTGAATGTTGTATGTGCATGTGTGTAGTATGACGGTGTGTGAGTTTCATTTCATGTGCTAGTTAGCCTAGCTGCATGAATCTGAGTTATAAAGAAATAATAGTTTTATAAAAACCATTATTACCGTAGGCCAATATGCTTTCATTTAACATTGTCTATATAAGGATGTATAATGCATATATATATATATATATATAATATATATATAATGTGTGTGCCTGTGTTAACTTTTGCCACATAAATCTGAAAGGCCTACAAAGTAACAAAAGGGCCTATTTCCACTAAAGCATTGGGCAAGTAAGTAAGTGCACAGAGCGAACAGTCGTTCTATCAAACTTATTTTATCTCAACAAAAGCGAATCTTTGTAGCAGACGAGTAGCAGACCTGTATTATATTGACAAACAAAGTTTCGACAAAACAGTCATTGCCCAGAAATCTGATATCAATGCACTAGGCCTACGAATGAATTTACTCATTTCTAACAAATTTATATGGCTAAAATTGCTCAGACCAAGCGGTGGAGGGGGCATGTCTTCTTGAAAAAGCCAATGGTGGAATATACCTAATGGAGGGATGGGATATCTGTCAACTTGTAACTTACAATTTTCAAATGGAGGGGTCCATGGTCCCCCAGCCCCCACCCTCTCCAGCCCCCACCCTCTCATGTTAAGGTGGGGGGGGTTCTGCGCTAGCTGCCATGTACGCTATTTATCGCAGAAGTACTATGAATTAGGGACTGCAAAAACAGGAAAGAAGCTGATAAGACGTGCGGTATGTCTCTATTGAATAAGAGAAATAAAAGAAATAAATAAAATCTTTTTGGAACTTTAGACCTAATATTTGAACTCGTTTTAACATTGAATGCATTGGTCTGTGCACATTATAATCAAACACACGTTTTAGAGTATTATAGCACTGAAGAAGCTTTGTCACACTATATAGAAAGATTTATACCGGTAGATCTGCATGATTTCTTGTTGCTTCTTTCCCCCCCCCCCCACCCCCGACTC
>JAQFZF010001736.1:0-13503 GCA_034695365.1 Enchytraeus norvegicus | reverse complement strand
GGTCAGCAAGGGTGGAGGTCAGCAAGGGTGGGGGTCAGCTATCATCATACAATTGCACCAGGGGCTTCTTCTATATATACGTGGAGGCAGATTGCGTAAAAAAAAAGCTTGGGGGATTTTTTTTGGAAGCTTGGGGGATTTTTTTTTAATTCGTTGGAAAAGAATACGTCGGGGGGAGGGGGTTGCCTCCACGATCTTGAGGGGGGGGGCGGGGTGATGGAACCCCTGAATTGCACCGATATCTTCTCTTGCAGCATTCGTTTTTGCTAGTCCTATTCGGGTGGACGAAATGGACAGGTTGATAGTGCAAACGTTGTCGGTGACGTCCCTGATGTTGTCGTCAGATGATGAAACGTCATTAAATTCGCATAGATAGATTTATTGAATGGACATTTTGTTTTACATTTCGATGTATAGCTGTCGTGCCCACCGTGAAGAAAATCTTCTACGATATAATTTATTTAATGTTTGGCGTGACAAAATGATGAAACGAACGTTAAATTCGCATTGATTGATTGATTGACAGACTCCGCCCCGCGTTGTTCTCACGATGCTGCTGACGGTTTGGTGATGGAGGGAGAGCAAGTCAGCGTCCACTGCAGCCTCCAGGGCTACCGCACCACCACCGAGACCAAACTGGAATGGCTGGACCCGCATGACCGGCCCATCCCAACCTCAGCGGTCACCCAGCGACCGGGCGCCGTCAACTCCTCGTTCATCGTCACCGCCAGGTCTCCTTCTATCAGCCCCTTCACCTGCCGCATTCTGTTCGAGTCGAGGGAAAGGAGGCTTGGAGCAGCTCACAATGTTCCTGAAGTGACTTGCTCCACACAGGAAATAAGCGTTGTGTGTAGGTATTGATCTTATCTAATATATTTTTGTAATAGATATGCAATAATTAAGCTGTCAAAATAAGTTTAGTGTCTGTATAGTTTTTGTTTTAGGCCTATTCCCACAAAGATGCTATCACAGAAGCCTAGTTAAGGCCATCCCACCTTGGAAACTGTTCGAAATAATTTATTTCAGATAGTCCTACTAGGCATGAGGGGGAGGGGGTCAAGGGGCAAGGGTACAAAATTGGTATTTCAATTTGTCAATTATAAGAATTTTGAAACCGAGGGGGGAATTTTCCCCTCAGATCAAGGGGGGATGCTTCGTATCACACAAATTTCCCCATAAATTCTCGCCTCATTTCACTTTTATATTAGAGAGATAGAGCTTACTCGACATAGTTCTTCATCTGACAAACATTGGGTTGCCAAAAAAATAAAACTGTCTTGTCAGTGAAGAAGAATTTTTACGTTTATATTAATTTTGTTGATACTCCCTTAGTCATTACTCTCACCGAAGCTTGCATGTATAAGTATTGGTCAGAGTTTGTGTCACATCTAGCATATGTCGAATATGTCTCAATTCACAAAATTTGAGAAAGTGTAATTTGTATGCATTTCTCATATTACAGATCCGGTACGTGACATAAGACTGCGGATGAATGGGACTCGATTGACTTCCGGTAAGGTTGTGACGTGCACAGCTGATGGGCAGCCTAGACCTTCGTATCGCTGGGTAACTTTGACAACTGGTGATGTCACGTTTAGTGATTCGGTTGTCATAGAGACGGGCAAAATCTATCAGTGCATAGCAACCAACGTCATTAGAGGCAGAGAGTATGAGGAAAAATCTTGGGAAATCTACGTCTTTGTGGATTCTATTGGTTTGTTATTTATTAAAGTTCTTTCACTATAACACTGAAATCAACTCAAAAATAGAATGTTACAGAAATTGAAATTCTACGACCGTTGGAGATTCACAACTAATACATTTTAATTTAACCTTAATTATTTTCCCTCAGCAAAGAACAAAAAAACAAATGCAACACACGATGTAACACGTCACGGTGGCCGCAGAAGAACAGAATTGAAGGACTAGACGAAAAGAATAGGCTAAAAGAATTGGATGAGTGATGTTATAATACTTGGCCTAATCAATTACCATAGCGCTAATAATAGAATTTAGGGCCGCCATATTGAAAGTGAATGAATGAATTAGTGAATTAATGAATTAGTGAATTAATGAATTAGTGAATGTTAATATTTGTTATTCTTACTATAAATGCACTGTTCAAATTTCTTAATGTTAACTTAGCATTATTAAACTTTTAGTTGTAGGCCTACATTTGCATAATATGTATTTCAATGTGTACCGAGTTGTATGTTTTAACCGAGTTGTATGTTTTAACCGAGTTGTATGTTTTAACCGAGTTGTATGTTTTAACCGAGTTGTATGTTTTTGTGGAAATTAGGAACATCAACTATAAAAGCAGAAACAACTACAACAGCATCAACATCTATCTCCAGTAGCACTAGCACCAGTAGTAGCACTACTAGCACAAGTACCAGTTCATCAACCGCTAAAACTCTGACATCCATTGATGAAGAGTATCCACTTCCTGTTAACGACATGGATGAGACGGGAGAATATGATGACGTCACAACAGAATATGATGACTTTGCCGCAGATTCTGCTGACGTCGTCGGAAAAGAACGCAGCATAAATATAACATCTTTAGTGTTAGGAATTCTCTTACTCGTCTCTCTAATTACCTTACTAATACTTCTTGTTCATTTCTTTCGTATGAGAGATAGGCTGAAGGAAATGAAACAAATTGAAACCATTAAGCCCGGAGATCAAACATCGCCCCAGCCAAGAAATTCTCATCATGCAGTTACGGTGGCCACTGCACGTCAGATTATGTCACCAGTGGAAACAAATGGGACTTATAAAACTGCAGCAGACAATAAACAGTACAAACACCCAGAAGTATCTTATACTCCACTGCCACAGCCTATAGTCGTTGGTAACGGCAAAATACATGACAATGTTTATTTGGAAGTTGATCAGAAAACGTAGCGTTGAGAGATTGATCTAAATGTTTTATTTTGTACAGTGGCAGTGGCAGTTCTGGGTCAGAACCTTTTTATTCGTCACCCCCCAGGTCTCCCCCTTGCCTCCCCTTCAGTGGTTAAATTGGGCCGCGGCTCATAAGGGCTGAGCTCCGGCACCTCACAAGGCTCATATTTCTAGTCTTGCGAACCCTCGCCACCTACTAAAATATTTCGCAAATTACAACCACATTTGAGTCCTGAAAATGTATCCTAAAAATGCACCTGTTTTTAGAGCCCTTCAACTTCTCATTGAGCAATTTAATCACTCCCCTTCTCATCGTGCCACTGGCTCCTGCCGGTGGCACGATGAGAAGGGGTTGTTAAATTGGTTATCTAAATAATTTAGATTGGTTAGGTTTCCGATTGTGGATCAGTATGTGCGGGGTTCGAATCCGAGGCTCGACCGTCACCGAAATCTCTTTCGAGAGATGAAACTGACGTTAAATTCAGCTTTAGCCGTTATCTGGCCTGCTGATTTTCATCTGAAATCGTCTACAGTTAGATCTGAAACCTTTATCCAGCATGGTTTAATATTCCTAGAAGTTGATCAATTTAGCCAATACTTTGCCCCTCAAAATTTCTTAGTATGGAACCGTCACTGATTCTGTGATCAGTCTGTATATTTATATATTGTGTGTCTATATTGTGGTGTTTCTATCTGAAGTTAGCATTTATATTTTCCGTCAGTATATTTGGTGAGCCGCAGGAATTGTAGTTTATGGTGCTAGAGATTTTTTAAATCAGCATCAGGTGAAAAACGAACACTGAATGTCGAGGCTTCCTGCCTTGAGCAAGTTATGGGAGATCGTGTGTGAATTGCGTGGTTGTTTATCCATAGCATCAGAAGCAGATTAAATATAGCAAGTAAAATGTGCCGTAGACCTATTGTAGGCCTATTCAGAATGTAGAATAGTATCTTAGTACCTTTGGCCAGGTAAAAGGCTAAGCTGAATTAACGTCAGGTTCGTTGCCCAAGGGCTACATTGGTGATGGGAGAGCCACAATTGTAGCCTAGCAATATGCAGCTATAATGCAGGTAGGACGTAGGCCCTATGTTACTGATCTCAGATACATAAATTGAATGGCCGGATGCAAAAGTTGACCAACTCACATCTGAATTATTGTAATAAATGGTGTTTATTTCAACAATTTCTCTTAATTGTTTTCATAATATTTATAATATATTTCGGTATTTACTACATTACAATGGTGTTCTACAACACTGTCCAGTAATTTTATTCCTTCAGTTTATGGTTTTGAACATGTTTGCAAACAAAAGAAAATTATTTGTTTTGTTGGTTGGTCCACTTTTGCATACGGCCATTCAATTAATTATAAGTATCTGCCAACTTTGTCTTCAATTCCGTCTATATTTCGATTTATTTTATTGTAAGATCTTAATGCTCAAGATAAAACAGCAGCAGCAAAATATTCAATATGTATAATGCTGATCTGGTCCCGATCTTTCATCAGTAACGATAGGTGGAATTGATTGACACAATTGGAAGAATGATGTCTCCACAGTGTTCTATTCTTTGTTGCCTCCACGAGTTGACAACGAGCCCAATAAATGTACTTTTTTCCATGTATATACAAATCACTCAGCATATAACAACACTGCCAATATCTAGTATTACAATATATGTGTGATAATATATATTAGGTTATACTGCACTGTATCCATCTTCATGCAGATTTTGTATCGAGCTAATTTGCCGGTTCGTAGCTTTGTGTACTTTGTATAATTATGTTATTTTGCGCAGTTTGCAAATGCAAGTATCTTGCTTAAGTGAAAAAATAGTAGAAACGACAGTAGACTAAAATGACTTAAATTCGATAACTGTCCCTGGCATCGTCCTTTGATGAGGAAACGGACGTTAAATGTAGTCCAATTCCTATATTTATCATATTTCGACCTGTTTAATGCTCATTATTAATATATTATTACAAATGTTAACTGAATGGAGTTGTACGTCCCTGATATCGTCGTTAGATGATGAAATGGACGTTAAACCCGTATTGTATTGTAAAGATCTATTTTCTACGTTAAATGCCTGTAGGTCCTTACTTTGAACTGTCATTATAAACTGTCACTGTCATTAACAAACTTTACTTTTATTTCTGAAAGGTTAGAGTTTCTCTATCAGATGATGTGATTACTTATGAATCGAGAGATTGCTTTGCCTTTGTCTCCTTCTAGTGCACTGCCAAATGGCAGGACCAAGGTACACGTTCAAAATTTCCAGTCTGCTTTCATACTCACTAATGAGCACTCCATTCAAGTCCATTGATCCAAAAGGATGTTTATAATGCCTTTACAACACGTGAAATGTAGCCTTTAGAATGGAAAGATCTGGCTGTTGAGGTGGTTTCTCATTGCCTTCCTCAGTATCTGCGTTGGTCCGACTCTCGCAAAATATGTGCTGTTCATGTTTAGGATAATCTCGAGTTCCCCATACCCAATATAGGAATTCATTACCAATTGCAATTAATAACATTCTTTAATTAATTTCTTCTACAAAGAATAAAATACAATACAATACAATGAGGATTTAAAGTTTGGTTCCTCACCCTAAGGCGATGTCAGGGACATCTCAAGCCGACTATGCAACAGCAAGCAGTTCTATACCACCAGAACACACTTGCCAATGCATAAACCGAAGAGAAAAGAGATAAAAACAGTGCCAGTCCATTAAAAGTGCCGATCCTAGCAGCATGTTTCTAAATGTGGTTTCTAGTTAAGCACATTGCCATACAATGAAATACAACACAATACGGGTCTAATGTCTGTGTCATCATCTGACGACGATATCAGGGACGTCGGAGGACCATATAACTTAGCATATAAAATCTATAAAATTTATAAAAACAGCAACAATTAGAGTGCTAAGTAAATCATGTAGTCTTTCATATCCTCTGACACAGTAGATAGAACAATATAATTGAAAAACTTTATCATCAACACAACTTAAGTTTTAGTACAATTCCCGGGTTTGGTCTGCAGAATCCGATAATAAATGAATCAAAAACTGCACATGTTCGTAGGAGATGACCAATGCAAACACTGACGGTGAAGAGGGCATCAGAAACTCTACATCAAAAATCACATTTGTTTCCCTATTGTTAATTAAATCCTGCCATTAGACCACGGAGAGCATCCGTGGCCTAATGGCAGCACTGCGGCCTCTGAATCCTGAGCTCGCGGGTTCAAAGCCCAGTGAAGACTACAAGTTTTAAGCCTAGACAAGCTACTTTACTCTCCATTGCTATAATAGCATGCAGTCAGTGTACATTTACCAAGACACGCTCTAACGACTGCGCTAGCTAGCCGAATTAGGAAACTAATCCCGGCTATCTCGCCATCTGGCGAGATCAATAGCATATGCTATTATTTTTATTAAGTAAGAGACAAGGATTAGTGAAGGAATTGCCGTTGATTTCAAAGATATAACTGTGAGTCAAAACTGCTGCCTTGAATCTGGTAGAGCAGTGGGTAGACGGATAGGAGCACAGTTATTTATTGTGCAATGTTTGAATGTGAATGGCAAGATTGGATTTCCTCGAGAAGGTTTTCCTACAATGTTTGCACTGCCACGGCTTCAGACCCTCGTGAACGGTCTCGACATGTATCCTGACTTCTGACGTCCTGGAAAAACTCTTATTGCACACCGGGCACGAATGAGGTCTCACCTTAAGATGGACCGTCTTGATATGAGCCTCAAGATACGAAATTCGTGTAAATTTAGTGTCACACTTCGTACAGGAATAAGGTTTATGAGCTCTGTGTACGGCATCAGTGTGCGATTTGACGGCTGACGCGTGACCGAAAGATTTACCGCATTCAATGCACGAGTACGGTTTCAGCTGGTAGTGGACAGCTAACATGTGATGCTTGAGATTAGCATTTCGCGTGAATTTCCGATCACACAGATCGCAGGAAAATGCTTTAATTCCGCTATGAACCGTTCTCCAGTGAACGTCACGATTTTGTCGTATTGAGAATTTCCTGTCGCAGTCAGAGCACGGAAACGGTTTCACGTGATGGTGAACGGAACTGATATGCTGCAATAGACCACTTCTGCGCGAAAAACGTGCGGGACATTGTGGACACTGGTTTGACTTCTCCTTTATATGCTCCGTAGAGATTTGTTCATTTAGATTGACACTGTGCTTGGATATGGAGATTTGTTTATTAACTTTCTGACTGTACTTAGAAATAGAGATTTGTCCATTTAGATTACCACTGTGCTTGGAAATAGAGATTTGTCTATTTAGATGGCCACTGGGAGGAGAAATAGAAATTTGTCCATTTAGATTACCGCTGTGCTTTGATATACAGATTTGTCCATTTAGATTTTGACTGCGCTTAGAAACACTCTTAACAGAATCATTATTCGCATTTCTATGCGCAAGCTTGATATGTCGAGTAAGATTTGTTTTAAGACTAAATGACAGTCCACATTCCGTACATCGATGTCGCCCATTTTTCATACGGACACGTAGAAAGCTCTTCTTCAGTGAGATGATATCACACACTTTTCTCTTATATGTAGGACATCCATAATTATCATGACCTTCTGATTCATTTACAGAGTGACTCTCTTGATTGCTGGAGATATCTGAAATGCAGAAACAATAGCGTACATTTAATAATTAATGTTATTTATTTATTTGTTTACATTGATCTGGTGGATCTAAACGAAATAATGAAGACAATTGCCAACAATACACAGAAAATATTACTGACTTCACTAACACCAAAACACATTGATTTATGTATACTAAATACACATTACGTTATATAAATATTCAAGTAGACCTATAATAATAATAATTATAATGTAATTATTATTACTCATTATTAAAATGGGCCTGTAATTGATGTACTTATGTGCACAGTCTCTCCATAAATCTAAAAATTTTAATAGATAAAACAAAATAAAATTATAGATGGATTTATTTATAACTGGACCATCTTTTATTTCTTTAAAACTATTTGAATATCCCTTTGAGCAGTTTTAAAGCATCAAAAATACGATTTTGTTCTTAATTGATCAATACAAAACATAGATTTCGTATTTTGAACAAATTAGAACCAGCTGAAAGAAATCAACATTGCAAAGTCAAATCAGCTGACCAGTGAATAATGATAGTAAGAACCTGAGCTTAGAGAAGATTTTATGTCAAAACGCTTCAGTGATACAGAACAATTGCCTAGTCCTTGGTGTCCGACTATTCCATTCATTTTATCTTCAACTATAAAAATAAATCATTCAAGAAAATGAAATATTACATGCTAGGTTACCATAATATTATAAGCCCAGTAGTACCATAGGAGGTTTAAAATCTGTAATTGGTTTGTCAGTGTCATACCCTATCTTATCTACTTTAAATAAATAACTCCTTTCTAACAACCCACACGCAGCCTTCGTTCGTCCGGCACTAATCTTCTAAAAGGGTCAGACATTGGAACTGAAATAGGCAGACGCTCTTTCTATTCAGCTATGCTTCTCCAACACTATGGAATTCTTTGCCACAAGATTTGCGAACTTGTACATGGAAGGTAGTAACCTTCCAGGGCAAGCTCAAAACTCATCTCTCCCACTCTAGAACTGTTCTGGAAGACTTTCTTGCGTTGGATAACGGACTTGCACTGTTTTGGATCTCACTTTCTCTTTCGGCTTGTGCATTTGCAGGAATGTTATGGTGGTTGGATGCTGTCAGTAGTTGCACATCTTGCTTGGGACGTCCCTGACATCGCCTTCGGGTGAGGAACCAGACGTTAAATCCTCATTGATTGATTGTTGACTGATTTCTTGAACTAGAGGTAATCTCCACCTGAGGACGATGCCTGTACAATTCTACAGATCTGTAGAATCATGTGGAATAACCACAAAAATTATAGTTTGAATTTCAGAAAAATGACTCCGGATAAAAGACAAATTTTATAGGCTTCAGTTGGAATTGCTCTCAAATAAAATATACATTCTCGGAATTCAATCAATCAATCAATAAGTTTATTATATAAAGTACAGCTCAATGGCAAATGCCACAGCAGCACTAAGATGAACAATTGAGGGTCACGTAGCTATGAAGTCAAAAGCCACACCCAATGTGGCAGACTCAACCCCTGCAAGTCTGAGTGACCAATTGGTCTCAAAAAATTGAGTTTCAAATCTATAATTATATTCACGTTTATCGTGTGTGTAAAACATTTATCAAAAATCAAATCAAATATGATTTAATGTCTAGCTCATCATTTGATGATGATATGAGGGACGATATCAGGGAACACAAATAAATTGACCAACAAACCTTTGATATTAACATGGATTGATTCATCCAGGCCAACAGCTTCTTCAGAATCTAGTGATGACACTGGCAGGGAGTCATTTGAATCCCAAACTTCAGAAACCAAATTTGATGGCAACGGAATAAAGTCCTTACAGTCTTCAAATTGAGAATTGAAATCAAGAAGTTGATCGTAAGAAGCAGTAACAGGCAGATAAGATGAGAATTGATTACGAGTAGTTAATGGAATATTGGTCGCGAATTCAACATCAGGTTTCGACTCTAATTCATCAAACTCACATTTTATCCCAAATTCGTCAATTTCAGATCTTTTCTCAAATTCACCAACTTTACATTTTATCCCTGATTCGCCTTCACTGGAATGATTTTCACTCCGAAATGACCCTCCAATCAGAGCATCGCTCCCAACAGCTGATAATACTTCTCCTAATTTCCGCGCACAAGTTCCAGACATTTTTCTGTAGTTCCGCTGTGAATAACTACCAACTGCTTCTGCATTTACATCTGGTTGATTGAACAAAAACAACAGAAAAGTTAATTTATATATATTGTAAATCATCAAATATCCTGAAAATTATGCTGATTTATAAAATCCTGGTGGAAATTGACAAGAAGACGACAAAAGATATCACAATAATTTAGATTTTGTTAGAATTATGTTTCAATAGGTCTAGTTATGTCCCCACATGAAATTGCCGACATAACATCAAACAACTATATAGATCTATCTAAGATTATTCAGAGCTCTGTCACCTAGCAAGTCCAAGGCAAAAATAAATAAATAAAATTCTACTAAAATTCTTTACATCTTAGATTTATCCGTCATTTTCTTAACATAAATGAAATTGTTAAGGTATTAAATATTATTATATTAAAGACTATTCTCATAACTACTTAGACACATTCCTACATAGATTTCTATGCTGATGCAATTTATACCTTGTAAGTAACTGGTAAGTCTGATCATAAGGTTCAGTAGTTGAGGGATCCTTTTAATCTGTTTGCCCTGAGAGAGCAGATCTTCATAGATGTTCACAGGTAGGACTTCATTGTAACTGCTGCAGGTGACTTTAAAGTCACTCGACACAATTATTCCACATTCTACGGCAATAAATCCTTCACTTACGTCTAACTTGTACAACAGTATCTTGTTAGACATTATATTGCACAGAAAACCATCAGGTAATGTCTCCAATTTTAACCTGCTCTGAATCGCTACTAATGTACAACCCTGAATATTGTCTGTAGCATGACATGCTTCGCCTAGTTCAGTTGTTCTTTCATCAATGGCATCTGTGGTCTGTGTTACAAGAGTAGCAGACAATGGTAGAGCTGAACGTTGTAATAGAGCAGACCCTTCCAGACCCAAGTTGCGAGTCTCTAATGGAGACTGATGAGAAGTTACATCCCTTGCTGCATCGTGTTTGGCATATCCACAGCTACAGCCACATGCTTTACATCTGTAACCCATGATTAAATGTATTTGCAGTAAGAAAGGGATTCAATAATGTTCTGCTAGTCCTACAAAGTAAATCAATAGTGCAAGCATTTAATCACAAGTAATCAGGGTAAGCCAACTAATTGTACATCAGGGATGTTAAACGAAATTTGATAAACCGGTTAGGGTGGCCCAAGGCTATATGGTAAAAATAAGATGTTTGCAATGTGCTGCTCCACAAGGCTGCCCTTGTTCCACTTGGTCATGAGGCCACTCATACCAAAAATTAGACAGATTTGAGAATGTTTAGAGGTCCCCTCTTTTTGAACAATTTTTTCACATTTCTAGCTGAGAAAGGCATAGTAACGCTTGAAGGTCCTTGCTTCTCCACTAGGATGGACAATTACTTCCAGATATAACCGCAAATATTGAAATTGTTGATGGAGAAGCTGTTGAACGTGACTGGAGAACAAGTGTGCATCTCCAAGCTGCGCCTAAAGTGGGTAGTGGCACTGAAGAAGATCAGTGCAATGCTTGTAATATTGGAGGTTTTGGTGATCGGCAGCTAAAACACCCAGTACATAACAGCCTCTAACACTAGCCTGAATAAGGGTGCCTGCATCCACGTTGAGAAGGCCTTAGACAACGATCTCATCTGGATAGTGTGTCATCATCATGTGTTGGAGATTATGCTGTCAAACGTTTATAAGGTCACTCTTAGAAGTAGTAGATCCGACCTTTTTTCAAACACTTCCGTCTAAGTGGATGTCCATTACATTGACAAGAGCAGTTATGAGCATGTAGATAAAGATCTGTTCACAGGTATGCCCATGGGAAGTTGATAAAACATGAGTTACATGGTTTGAAGACAATGTCTCTTTTTGTTGCTATATGGTCCACATTCGCTTCTGGAATGAGGCGCCCATAGCAGTTTGAGCACTGCTAAATGTCTTCAATCTCATTTGTCAGATCCACAAGTATCCTGTCAAAGTGTCCATCAGTGTCCAATGTGTAGCAATGGCAGTAATTGAAGCATTTTATTGTAATCTGTGGTAATTCTCAGAACAACACGTTCCTTTTCCTTGTTCGATGATCGCGTTAACGACAACGAAAGCAGCAAACGGTGCAAAACTTACCGAGTCCAGTAAAACGCTTGAACGCGAAGTTCTTTGTTCATCAGTCATCATACACCCCTGCAGGATCATGTTACGAGCAAGTCACTGACAATGTTTGACCTTCTGTCGATGAATGGTCAAAGGATGCCAGAGTGTTTCTGTTGAAGCCACCTGACGATTGGCTGACGGACTCTAACCAATGCTAAGCGCTATTTGCCAAGCAGTTCTGGATCATCAAAGACTGTGCAGAATGAGGGATAGCCCTCATCAAATCCTACAACGCTGCCCTCACGAAGGATGAAAGTCAAAAACAATACTTACTAATGGCTGGTCGCTGGCCATAGGAAGAAATTTCCAGTTCGAACAAAGAAGGCTTTGAACCAAGAAGAAGCATAATGTGAGTGTGACTTTAATTTTAAAGTTATCTAATATCTTAACGTCTGTTGGGCTGTCAATGCCCCCTGTGACTGTTTTTCTTTCAGGATTGTCATTCTGACTTTTCTGTGAGCTGCATTTTGGTATAACCGGTTTCCCAATAGGCCTATTATATATTACATGTAGAGGCTTACAACAAAATTCACTTTTTGACGGGACGTCTAAATATTGTCAGAATGATCCTATATTTTGCCTGGATATTAGCAATATCATATGGAATGAGGGGAGCCTTGTGGAGCAAAATAATTCAAACTTTTGTTTTTTTGGGCCACCCTAAAACTGGTATTAGATTTTGAAACTGAATACCGGTTCTGTGTTTTAGAAATTGATTACTGGATTTGGTATTAGGGCACTGTATAGTGTGACAAGTGCAAAGACGATAAATCAAATATCCGACTGTCTAATCATTCTCTCAAATTATAAATGTATGTTTACAAGGAGGAATATTATTGTTCAATACGCTGACAAGTCCAAGGCATCCCCAGACGCTGAGGTCAAATAGATCAGACACTATTATTTAGTTAACAACCTCGGGCTGTGATATAATTATTTTAATACAGGGAATTATAGCTTTCTTAGTGTAGGCTCTAATAATATATCTCTCTGACAGCAAAGAAAACCAGTATTCGAATTGAATACTGGTTTTATACAAACGAAAACCGGTCAGATGATAAATCTGGTATTAACATTGATGACTAAATATTGTACATTAACACAAATTGCTGATCAATTTCATTATCTGCTTTCTTATCTTGACATTCTTCAGAAATTAAAAACTAAGGTAAAGCCATCTTGGTATTAATTTAGCTTCAAAGTACCGCTTGTCGATAATAGAGCACAGTGTAGACAGTTCTTCTCTTCAAAACTTATATAACATAAATTATTTTCATTCTGGTTTATTACATATGGGTTTAACATCTTGCTTCTGATTTAGAAAGTTATCTCCAGATCTCGGTCTTAGTCTTGGGCCCTATGTAGGCTACGGATCATTAAGGCCACATAGCGGCACTAACTGTTCGACAGCCAAGCACATTCTTCTGTCAGCGTCACTTTATTGGTTTAAACTCAGATGCCAGCTGGGTTATCTTGATTGATTGACATTTATTTGAAATGCCTACAAGCAGGGACATAACTACCACCCCTGTAGACCCTGCAATGCAGGGGGGCCCGGGCCCGTTGGGGGGCCCGGACCGCTGCCCGTGTTTTTTCGAGACGAGATGTTACGCAGTACATAAATCGTCCGTCATATTCACATTTC
>JAQFZF010001735.1:0-13506 GCA_034695365.1 Enchytraeus norvegicus | reverse complement strand
TAGTAGTGCACTGAGAGAGAGAGACAGAGAGAGAGAGAGGGGGGGGGGGAGAAAGGGAGGGAGGGAGAGAGTATGACAACCTAAAGGATCTTTAAAGCCAGTTAAAGCCAGCCAGTTTTACCTATAGATATGAACGAGATGATTGCGCCTCGGATCAGTTCACCTTAGATTTGATTGGCTCCTTGATTCAATGATGTATAGTGATTGTGACAACGTAAGATATAACTTTAAAACGCTACCTATATGAAAACGATAATTGTGCCACGAAACAGTTCACTATTAATTGTTTTATTGCTTGGATAATAATTTTGATTGATTAATTAGAGTTTAATCGATTGTGTAGTCGATTGATTATTTGATTGTTTAATTGATTGAGTAATTGATTGATCAATCGATCGATTAATACATTTTATTATTTATTTTTTTAGAAAAAATAACTATCAAATTAGTTAAGAATCACTGTTTATACAAAATACAGGCATTCAATAAAAATAAAAGTTTAACAAACAGCAAATCTTGGTGACTAATTAACAATGAACAAAAATCGTAAATGAAATTTAAATCAAATTTTACATATGGGCCTATAAAAGTCCGTTAAATATTCATATTATGTAAATTAAACAATACTCTCATAATATGGCCTACCGGCCATATGAAGCTGTAATTTCATTAACTAAATCTTCAGTTACGAATAGCATATATGAATCAAAATGAAATGTAATGAACTTAAGATAAAACAAAAAACTTTCCATTGTAAATTCTACGACCATTTTACATACTTATAAACAAATAGATTAATGCTCATATTCAATCTGTAGCATATTTATTCAAAAGTGAGTAGCGCAAGTTGAGCTAACGCTGGGCTCGGTTGGTAGGACTTTGATGTCATTTGGGACAGTATCAAAATATTTCTGACCACATACTTTGATGCATTTTTCTCTGACAGTGGTTCGGTGTTGAGGACTGGCAAAGTCGCTTACCTTTCTTAAGCAGTATAGATTAGAATTATAGTCCTTACTTAGCATCAATAAACATTCACAAACATTTGACAATAATTTGTTTTTATTGAGTTGGTAGCACGCTTGCCTGATAAGCAGGAGGTCATGGGTTCGAGTCCCAGCTGGACCCGTCTCTGACAGTATCCTTGTGTTCGGAAACAGATGTTAACCTTAGCTTTACAGCTTCATTTAAAGCTATTTATTTAATTGATTCTATCCATATCCAGGTTCTGATGGAGTTTCGCTGCTCAGACAACCAGGTAGATCAGATGAGGACAGTGGTGCTGCCCCAGAGGTCAGTGGTGGTGATGTGTGGTGAGGCAAGGTACAGGTGGACCCACGGTATTACTCCACGCAAGTCTGATATCATACCTATCTGTAGCTCACCTTTGAATTCTGCGGAATCTGGATTGGTAGGTAGTTTGATACTGCTTAATGGACTGCACTGTTTTGTAGTCCGATAATAGTTGGTTTGGCTGTAAATGTATTATGGTAATAAAATATAGAAGCTAAGTATAACGTTTGTTTCTTATCAAAATATACAATCAGAGGTGGACCCGACTGGGACTCGAGTTTGTTACAACCTGCTTGTCGAGCAAGTGTGTTACAGACTCCGCTATTCAGATAGAACATTGTGATGAATATGAATATAAATGTGCAAACCAATTAATAATTTTGCATACTTGTCGATATCAGTTTATTGATAGAAACCAAACCTAAAATTGTCATATCAGATGGGAAATCATACCGCCATCTTTCTCGCATTAATGAGCTCACCATTGATCAACCCAACAAGTCGATCCTTTCACAAAGGGCCTTTATCACATGTACAATGTACACTGATGCCTTGGATTAATGTGCCATATTGAAGGCAAATTGATATGCACATCTTCACAATCAAATTATTGCTTGAATGTATAGTTTATAAAGTATATCATGGGTAAATATTCATTTGCTTTCGTCACTTTTAGGCATTCTTGGTTAGAAATTTTTTTTCAATTAATTTGTTATCTTGGGACACTACAATTTATCTTTACTCTCCTGCAATAAGATTTAAATTTTTAGATAGCACAAGTATTTCACTTCTAATATCTCAATAAACCATTTTTGACCGGCTCTGAATCTTGAAAGTTAGCCATTGGATGCCATTTAATAGTCGATTTGGTGGGAAGTGAAACTAGAAATTTTGTTTCCTATAAACTTCTATGATTGATTTGTACACTTATAGGGTCCTTGAACAAATTCAACTTGATTGTAGAGTAGGGTACATCACCAAAAATAATTTTCAATTATTGATCTGTCTGTTATTTTAATCTGTTCCATCTATCAACAGAATGGACTGTGCAAAAAGCTAATAAAATTGCTCCATATTTAGAGGTCCCTCCGCCACTGACAAGATTTTTCCTATTTCGCCCTATGAACACCATTATAACCATCACATGGTTCCACTTGAAATTGTGTATTATCTGTTACAGAGCCATTTGACATTTGAATTGCAGTCTGGTGAAGATGGATGACATGTTTGTTTCTGGGTCGTGTGAGCCTGAGACAGATAGCTCTATAAGTCCACGTAGTCCAGGCGATGGTGTGCCACATAGGGAATTTCCTGCGACACTTCGACGTCCACAAAGATACCAAACACTTGCCATTCTACGGAGTTATCTGGACCGGCGACCTGTGCTGATGATGCGACGATAACTGAAATTCGGTTTCCATTCTGTTTACAGGTTTTGAGATGCATTCATGATGTACAAACCGCAACCTGCAATCACACAGAGGGCGACCAGGGGTGCTCGGTGTACCATCTCAATTTGCAACAGCCAAAGAAGTGCTTAAATAGGTTTCTATTTAGTATGAAAAAGCTAAGATCCCAAGGTGTCTGATCCTGAAACATTTACGCTCGGACAGCAAGATGCCTGTAAGACTGTTGAAAAGTTAAAGAACTTCTGGACAACAAAAACAAACTGCGTTCGATTGATAAAAGCCGCTGCGATATGCAGCTACGCAGCTCAAGTCAACAATGCAATCGACGATGTCTTCAACAGAGTCAAAGCAAGGTGACAGAGCTTACAGCTTTCCGGTTCATTCCACAAGGCAGTTGCACAGAAGATATCTAGACCCGATCAACGTGATGCTGTGGCATTAGAGTCATTTAGGCATCATTGTTGGACCTGTTGAGACTGGCGAGAGCAGAAGTGGTGAATAGCAAGAGGCTGTCACTGTCAGTGATCCTGACGTGGATACAGGTTGTACTACCAGATGAGGAGATTCGAAGCCATGACAGTTCAGATAATAGACAGGTAAAAATTGCTTTACAGGTGAGCGATGGTTTTCATATCATCAGATGTGCCGAGCCGACCAAGCCTAGTGTCGCTGGCTACATGAGAAAACCCAACAAGCCCCTTTTAATCAGGGAGTGATAGCAGTCTGAAGGCAAGGATCCATTACCACTCGTGGCCAGGAATGTAAGGTACTGGCATTCGCCGCATTCGTCAGCCATGTCAACTTCGAGTAGTGGCTAAAACGAAAGAAGACTGTTGATGCACCGTGAGCTGGACAAGTGCCTACTAGATTACGAGACTGCCGACAAGGTCATTAGGCAGTCTGTAATTCCATCTCTGAACAGACTTCTGTGGTACCTCACTGCTGAAATGGTGGAATTTCAGCAGTGAGGTCGCACTACTCAGTGACCATGTTCCTGCGGTTGAAACACAAGCTCTAGCAAATGCCTTGCATGCACTTGGACTTCTGGCTTCTAGGCGAGAGCCAATGAATCGATATGGGATAAGTTTCTCATATCCATAATTATATTGATCAATGAGGCCATGTCAACTAGCAGAAGCCGATTTGTGGTTCACGATGTACCGTCTTCAGTTGGACAGCAGCTTCTTAGATCTTAGAACATGATCAAACTTCTACATATTTAACCGTGAAGAGAAGGATTCCAAGTCATATCCAGTTTGGTATTTTGACATTTTAATGTTCATGATCGAGATTGATCGTTAGAGATTTATGGGACGGTGTTGTGTGAATACTGCATATTTTGCACTGTAAATGCTATTGTTCATGAATTTTGAGAGACAATTAGATAGCTTCAGTTATCATATGATACAACTGGCTTTCAGACATTGGGAAATGTAGAATTTAAGTTTATACTATACCAGCTGGCTTTCATAAGCTTCTGATTTTGGCGATTTTCAATGTTCGGACTGGGTTTTTCTTTGCCCGGCTCGGAGGGACCTCTAAATGAACTTTGATTTGCTAAATATTTGGCCAATATTATCTTGGGTGATAGTGGAACAAAATTGAAATACAGACAACTCAAAACTAGATACTTTTTTTTGCCATGCTTTTATGATGCACCCTACTACATATACAATGGGCTCAGTCTGCAATCCATTAACAAAAAGCTCCAAAGAAGCAATATTTTTTTGTATTTTTGTATATTATTATATTTTGTATTTTGGTCTTTATTTTCATGTTTTTGTATTTGGTATTTTATTTTTATATATATATTTTTATTTATTATTTATTTTATAGACAATCATTAATATACACTCAATACAGAGTTATACACTACATGCAACTCACAATACAATGGGCTCAGTCTGTAGTCCATAAGTAAACTTAAACAATAGTGATCAACAGAAACATTTAATGTTCGTTTGACGTCTCTCTATGCTGTCAGGAACGTCTCTGACAGCATTTGAATAAAGAAGTTTCAACAAAACACTGTAATACCTACTGAGTAATTATGGAATGTAGAAAACGAAATATGCGGAATATGCAGAGGTCAAAGAACAGAAACGAGCAATACTGTTATACGAACATTATCACGATGCTCGTAAAAAATGAAACAAAAACTCCTCTAACACTATCACTATATGAACCATCAATGTCCCTATAGGAATATCAGCGACACCAATTATACAATTCATCAATATAACGCCATTTTCTAACTCACTATGTTATTCAGGAACGTCCCTAACCCCTAATTGAAAGGGAATAATTCCTTCTGAAAACAGCAAGCTAGGAGATCGTCGAATGTATACATGCAATGTATATTATCTCTAACAGCAATTTAATTGAAGTAACAGCAAAACCAACACAGTATAACCTTATAAATATAAGCACCATTGTAAATAAGAAACTTTTTTTGTATTTTATTATATTTTGCATTTGGTTTTAATTTTTTTTAATTTTTCGTTAATTTTCTGTCCGCATATGGCAGGAGTAGATAGCGTATCGACACAGCGTTAATTCAAATCCACATGATAGAGAACTGCCCACACAATATACATGTAGGCACTCGATAGATATTACAATAGCAAACAATACTGGCAATTTCACGCCAAACTCGTCGACTCACGATGCTCTAAGGCACGTTCAATGTAGCAGACTACTTTAGCACCATTATTGACCCGTCGATGTTAGCGCTTCTGAGACTTCTTTACGAATGCGATTTACAATTATCAGTTGATTGATTGATTGCAGTGAATACGCGAAGGTGCGAGCAGGGTGGGGTGGAGGTGGGACGAAGTCAAAAATATTTTTATATATTATCGTGTGTTTCAAGTTGGTAAATTTAGATGTTACGGCTACCCTCCTCCCCCCCCCCCCCTTCATGGGTAGGTCCCTTCAAAATATTGGATCCAGGTTACGCCACTAACGGAGTTTATTAGAGGTTCAATTTACATTTCAAATTCAACGATACGCTAACAACGGTTTAACGAAACGTTAACACTTATACCACACGTCCGTGATTACATATCAGTTAGCGATATTTCCTATGGACACGTTCAGGATTATACATCAAGTAGTAACACATCTTGGGGAACTGGGAACTATTCTGAGACTATGACAAGCTGCACTTTACACACGTTAGCTGATTGATTGATTGCAGTGACTAATAGAAGTGGCGAGCAGTGTAGGGTAGAGGTGGGACGAAGTCAAAAATCTTTTTATATATTATTGTGTATTTCAAATTGGCAAATTTAGATGTTACGGCTACCCTCCTCCCCCCCCTTCATGGGTAGGTCCCTCCCAAAATATTGGATCCAGGCTATGCCACTGATGATTTTTATCCAATGCCACGCACTAAGCCCCGCCCTATACTATATAACTCTTGTCAAGATTGGCATAGATCATGTACATGCTTCCTGCATTGTACCTGGATAGTCTTGCAGGTTTATATGTTCATAATCCTTCACAATGATAGCAGATCTAGGCTTAGTGGTCTAGTGGCAGCACCACGGCCTCGGATGATCAGAACGGTATGAGAAACAACACTAAATCCAGCCAATCCGACGACTTTTATCAAGATTGGCAAACTATACGAGATTCCATACACGATGACGATGTTTAGCCAAACACAAAACCACACGACACTCATGTAGTAAACAGTCTACTCTACAATACCCTGTGTTCATGAATGCCAGACACAGTCGGCTGCTACAAACAATAGAATGAAAGCTCATTAGAGGGTCAACGTATGACATGGAGGCTCAGATAAGAACACGAGGTCGGAGGCTCAAATAAAAACAAGAGATTGGAGGCTCTGATAAAAACACGAGATTGGAGGCTCTGATATATTAGAGGGTCAACGTACATTTAAAATTCAACGATACGCTAACAACGGTTTAACGAAACATTTACACTTGTTCCACATGTTCGAGATTACATATCAATTAGCGATATTTCATATCGACACGCCCAGGATTATACATCAAGTAGTAACACATCTTGGGGAACTGGGAACTATTCTGAGACTATGACAAGCATGCACGTTACACACGTTAACTGATTGATTGATTGCAGTGATTAATAGAAGTGGCGAGCAGTGTAGGGTAGAGGTGGGACGAAGTCAAAAATAATTTTTTATATTATCGTATATTTCAAATTGGCAAATTTAGATGTTACGGCTACCCTCCTCCCCCCCCCCCTTCATGGGTAGGTCCCTCCAAAACTATTGGATCCAGGTTTATACATTGAGTAGTAACACATGTGGGAGATCTGTGAACTATTAACACACACACTCGTAGATATAAGCAGGCAGGGTGGGGTGAAGGAAGGGACTTCTCTCTTCCCACCTTAAAATATTTTTTATCGTTATAAATGTACTACGATTCACCTGTAATGTATATTACATATATTTATCAAAATAGTTCCTTATATTAAAAGATCCTTATATGACGACGCGAAGAGGAATTCAGAGCGTTTAAAGTTTCGCGGCCTCATGTCGTGCAACGCATTTAATAGAGACACACGCAAATCAACCACATAATATGTAAATTAATTTGCGCGGTCCTTCACATTGCGACAGGAAGATCTGACAGGGTAAGGGAAGACATCAAAGTGGGCACTTCACATTTACTTGTGATTTCATTTGTAATATTATTTGTGCCTAGAACATGGATTCAACAAGAAACATTTGCGCTTTCATTCGACGCTCATCCTCGAGATAGCCCTTTAAAATGAGATAAATTATGGAATAATTGTAAATATAGAGCATAGACCGTTAAATATCCCTTGGCGTGCAACGCACTGGACTCGGCTCATGTCGAAATTTTCGTAGATGTTGCAGATA
Organism: Enchytraeus norvegicus; assembly: GCA_034695365.1. Lineage (NCBI taxonomy): Eukaryota > Metazoa > Annelida > Clitellata > Enchytraeida > Enchytraeidae > Enchytraeus > Enchytraeus norvegicus. The sequence goes on along the minus strand of JAQFZF010001735.1, from coordinate 5,922 downwards.
AATTTTAATATTCAAAATATTTGAATATCCTCCCATAAACATACCATCCCCTCCCCATCCCTAATATGTAATGAATTTCTACGTGAACGTAATACATTTACTTATCGTTGTATTTCAAAGTTGGCATTTTAGATGTTACGGCTACCCTCCTCCCCCCCCCCCACAAAGGAAAGGTCCCACCAAAAATATTGGAATCAGGCAATACTACAACTCTTCTCATCCCATGGCACAGAACTTGTCAAATCATTAACATAATGAAAACTGTCTAACTCACTCCGACATAAACTTTAAAACTCCGATATAAACTTTCATATAAACACGGAAAAATCCACACATGTGGAATCTACACAATCAGTTGATAGAGGTTCAACGTTCAACGGTGTATCAGCGCTTGTTGCATTAGTGCGCTCCTTACGGCAATGGTACGATTAACCAGTGGGAAGGAAGACTATAAAATAAATTTAAAAAAAAAACAGAAACTAAGCAAGGAAACCCTGAAATCACGTGCAGTTGACATGTGTGGAATAAAAGAAGATTTAAAAAAACGTACATCTAAATTCATCGGTAAACTAACAAAGGTGTAACCACTTGTTAACACTTTTCTTCCACACGTCCATGGTTTACATACTTGTTCCACACAATCGATTATCTTCATAACATTTCACATCTCCCCCCCCCCAAGTGAGAAGAAGTAAAAAATATTTCGTATATTATCGTCTATTTCAAAGTTGGAATTTTAGATGTTACGGCAACCCTCCTCCCCCCCCCCTCAAGGAAAGGTCCCACCAAAAATATTGGAACCAGGTTATGCCACAACACTTCTCATCCAATGACAAAGAACTTGACAAATCACTAGCATAATGAAAATTGTCTAACTCACTTAGATATAAACTTTCATAAAGACCTAAACACAGAAAAGTCCACAATTGTGGAATCCACACAATCAGTTGATAGAAGTTGAACGTACATCTAAATTCAACGGTAAACAAACAAAGGTATAACACTTGTTAACACTCTTCTTCCACACGTCCGCGGTTTACATTCTTGTTCCACACAATCGATTATCTTCATAACATTTCACATCTCCCCCCCCCAAGTGAGAAGACGTAAAAAATATTTAGTATATTATCGTGTATTTCAAAGTTGGAATTTTAGATGTTACGGCAACCCTCCTCCTCCCCCCCTCCCTCAAGGAAAGGTCCCACCAAAAATATTGGAAACAGGCTATGCTACAACTCTTCTCATCCAATGACACAGAACTTGTCAAATTACTAGCATAATGAAAACTGTCTAACTCACTTCTATATAAACTCACTTCAATATAAATACGGAAAAGTCCACACATGTGGAATCCACACAATCAGTTGATAGAGGTTCAGCGTACATCTAAATTCAACGGTAAACTAACAAAGGTGTAACCACTTGTTAACACTTTTCTTCCACACGTCCGTGGTTTACATTCCTGTTCCACACAATCGATTATCTTCATAACATTTCACATCTCCCCCCCCAAGTGAGAAGAAGTAAAAAATATTTAGTATATTATCGTCTATTTCAAAGTTGGAATTTTAGATGTTACGGCAACCCTCCTCCCCCCCAAGGAAAGGTCCCACCAAAAATATTGGAACCAGGTTATGCCACAACTCTTCTCATCCAATGACAAAGAACTTGTCAAATCACTAGCATAATGAAAATTGTCTAACTCACTTCAATATAAACTTTCATAAAGACCTACACACAGAAAAGTCCACACATGTGGAATCCACACAATCAGTTGATAGAAGTTCAAAGTACATCTAAATTCAACGGTAAACTAACAAAGGTGTAACCAATTGTTAACACTCTTCTTCCACACGTCTGTGGTTTAGATTCTTGTTCCACACAATCGATTATCTTCATAACACTTCACATCTCCCCCCCCCAGGTGAGAAAGCGTAAAAGGTATTTAGTATTTTATCGTGTATTTCAGAGTTGGAATTTTAGATGTTACGGCAACCCTCCCCACCTTCATGGAAAGGTCCCTCAGTAAATATTGGATCCAAGCTACGCCATAACTCTTTCAAGGACACAGAACTTGTCCATTCTATTACACTTTAAGCTACTGAATGCTGGACACAATCTAAAGTCACGAGATTGGAGGCACATATGAAATAATTAAAAACAACACATGCAGCGAATGCTATTAATAAAAAGTAATTGGAGGCAACTAAAAACAAGAAATAGTGTTAAAACCCATTACTGCAATATCGTATAGAATCACAATATGCGTTGATAAAATCAGTTCATCATAATCTGTCAAACTCGCTAGCGTTACGACCCCTTGCTGCAACGTGTGTTATTATCAATGAATCATCACTATATACCACTGGGACGACGTTAAATCACACATGTAATGGACATCATGTACGCCAGTGAAGGTTGGACACTTTCAGCTGCTGAGATCAGATGATTGGAAGATGTTGAAATTTGGCTCAATTGAAATGTGGTCCAATGTGTCACGCAGCATAGATAGCGAATCTGTCAAAGCTTAGAGCCGAATTTAACGGCAGTTTCTCAGAGACTTCATTAGTGATGGGTGAATTGATATTAGACAAAGTGAATTCTAAAGGAATGTCAAGCCATATGCCACATTAGAACTAGGCACTGTGAAATAGTGTAAATTCACTGCTATATCTTATGCATTTATCAAATTTGCACAAATCAATAATATTTTCCGAAGCAAAAGCCAACAAAATCTTTACATGACTCATTGGTTAGAGCGTTTGCTAATATTTGTCTAATTTGACTCATTTACATAAGCATGGTGTTGCGTAGTATCAGTTTGTAGTTTTTTCACAACCGAATTTCATTTATATTTCTCGTGTTAATGTTATAATTTGAAGCTTTGGTGTTCTATGGTGTTACGGTGTGGTGTTATGCGACCGGAAGATGCAATGAAGCCAAACAGCTCGTTAAGAAGAAATTAGCGTCCGTTTCACGTCTGACTGTGATGGTATATTCATTGTCATTGAAATATAGATTTATTTGCGACACCTTTAATTCACATTATCATGCAAATATAATTAACGAGAAATATCAAATTCATAGAAATATTTTCATTTAAATTAATGCTTTACAGCAAAAATAATTATTATACTACTTTAGAATAGATACATCAATATTTCATGCAGGGTGCCGGCCCAATCGTTGCTCACAAATAAACTCTTCCAGTTTATACGACACCCAGAAATGTTGTAAGCTCCTTCAGTTTTATACGACACCTAGAAATGTTGCAGGCTCTTTCAGTTTATACGACACCCAGAATTGTTGCAAGCTCCTTCAGTTTTATACGACACCTAGAAATGTTGCAGGCTCCTTCGGTTTTATAGGACACCCAGAAATGTTGCAGGCTCTTCCAGTTGTATATGAGACCCAAAAATGTTGCAGGCTCTTCCAGTTTTATACGACACCCAGAAATGTTGCAGGCTCTTCCAGTTGTATATGACACACAGAAATGTTGCAGGGTCGTCCAGTTTTATACGACACCCAGAAATGTTGCAGGCTCTTCCAGTTTTATACGACACCCAGAAATGTTGCAGGCTATTCCAGTTTTATACGACACCCAGAAATGTTGCAGGCTCTTCCAATTTTATACAACACCCAGAAATGTTGCAGGCTCTTTCAGTTTTATACGACACCCAGAAATGTTGCAGGCACTTTCAATTTTATATAGCACCCAGAAATGTTGCAGGCTCTTTCAGTTTTATACGACACCCAGAAATGTTGCAGGCTCTTTCAGTTTTATACGACACCCAGAAATGTTGCAGGCTCTTCCAGTTGTATATGACACCCAGAAATGTCGCAGGCTCCTTCAGTTTTATAAGACACCCAGAAATGTTGCAGGCTCTTACAGTTTTATACGACACCCAGAAATGTTGCAGGTTCTTCCAGTTGTATACGACACTCACAAATGTTGTTGACTCCACATTTCAGTGTAGCCTTTGTCCGCTCCCACAGATCCTCTGAGCACCAGAGTACTAATGGCGCAGCTCTCCGAGAGGCCCCATGTATTGATTGTGGACTGATTGATTGATTGATTGTGAATTGATTCAAGTGTTTAGGGAGAGTTTTTGAGAAGTAAAATCATTATCATCGGATTGGTATTAGACATACCAGGAAATATATATCAGGCATATTACATTTTTGGAAACAATTAAGCACAGCACAGTTATGTCTTGTTAAATCACAACAAGAAGGTATTTATCTCTTGCCTCCTGCCATTCCATGAAACATTTGCAGAATATTAATTACTTATCATACTTCATCAAAAGTGTGTTGCTTTAAGACTTTATCCAAAAACTCTAAAATTCTAACTTAATTGACAATTTTAGGCACTGCAACTCAGATTTGCTATTTTGCTTCATAGAATAAAACATTAAAATCTAGCATCTATTATTAACATGGCAGCATGACAACTATTTTACATTATTATAACAATATTTATACATGATTAAAATCAACAACTATTACAGGCGTCGTCATCGCAGTAGCTCAAGTGGTTTGCCATTGCCTACATCAAGACAAGGCAACCTCACTGTACGAAGCTAGAGCACTGTTTAACCAGAATAGACCCCGGAAAGCTGGCAAACAAAGGTCTAGAGTTGTTGTACCAGTCATTAGATAGATTACGTTATTGACTTAATCACATTTATCTACCATCAAGACACCGTGATCAAGTACACCAAAACTACAGCAGCTCGCAGTACTCAATGGTATTATCACTCAATGCTCAAGTACACCAAAAGTACAGCAGCTCGAATGTTCAATAGAAATATCAACCATTTCAGACACCATTTGATCATTATTAAAAAGTAATTGCCAGATATCATTTGCAATCATTTTATTTTTTAAGCAGGAAATCCTGCTTTTAAAAACTTGGAACGTGTGAAAGTGGTGTTTTGCGGCGTATTGTAGAGCACAGGATTTGCTGCTCCAGTGAAAGCAAATCTCATAGAATTGCTTCATGGCAGAGATCAGTGATAACAATTACTATGCAAATACTATGGGCAAAACAAATAGCAAGAGTGCTTAACGATAATCAATCAATCAATAAAGATTATCGATAGTTTAGTTGACTATCACATAATGACTATATTCAAAGCAACATTAAAAATCATTGCGTACTGGCTTGCAGTAGAACGAAAGCTTATGTGTTGCAACAGCTCTTGACCGATAATCAATCAATCAATCAGCGTTGGTTAAGTTGATCCTGGCATATTCAAAGCACCATAATCTTAGCATAGGCTCCATTGGCTTGCAGTAGCACGAAAGCTTTTGTTCTGCAACAGTGCTTGACTGATAATCGATCAATCAATCAATCAGCGTTGGTTTAGTTGATTCTGACATATTCAAAGCACCACAATCTTAGAGTAAACTCTAATGGGAGCAGAAGGACTATATTTGTTTAGAAACTGCCCATAGAGCTTTAACATTGTGCCCTAAGACATCATCAGCAGTTAGAACCATTGCTCCACTAACGGTCGAGATGTATTGATTAAAGCGCCACACGGTCGAGTCAGTTTATCATTGAGATGGTCCAACACTGATTAGCAGAGTAAACAAGTAACAGTAAAGTAGCCGTATAGTACTAAATGTGAAAAAAGTATAATTATATATTATAATATATAACAATAATAATAATCTTGTGGTCTCCGCCTGGATGATGAAGCAGTTAGGGTTGCAGTCGGCCTATGTTTGGGCACCAGTCTGTGTGAACCCCACTCCTGCATTTGTGGCGCATTTGTCAACGTCCAGGGGACTCATGACCTGGCCTGCTAGAGAAGTTCCGGGAGAATTGGGCGCCATAACTTCCTTAACAACATTATATGGCGACCCATGAATCGAGCCAATATTCCCGCAGTTAAAGAGCCACAGGGATTGGTG
>JAQFZF010001734.1:0-13507 GCA_034695365.1 Enchytraeus norvegicus | reverse complement strand
TGACCCCCCCCCCTGATATAATCAAGTCGTAGCGCCCTTGTATCAATATTTCGTTATATTCCTCCCAGTTTTAGCAGCTCAACGCTTGTCGACAAAATTGACACTAGAAACGACTGCTGCTAGGAGCAATAAGTCAACAGTCACCCATCAATGCAGGATTAGGCCTTGAAGACATTTGAGTAGCCTATCTAGCGTAAATTCCCGTATAGTTCTTGGATTATACCGAAACTTATCCGGAAATAAGAAACAGAATTGTGGGACTTATTGGATTAACTCATAGCTAAGTCTGCAGGCCTACTTCGTTAATTCATTCTCCCCAAATTACGAATTATTCATTCTCCCCAAATTAGGTCATCCAAAGTTTCTACCCAATGGAATAATAAGGTAGGATTTTACTACTGTTGGGTCTGACATTAATGCAATTTTTCTGATGATACATGTACATGTAATATACTATTTTATTTGTATTTTAAAATACAAAAGAAGTGCTGAAAACTTGTGGCTACTTAGCCGTTTTCACCTGATATGATTGCTTCAATGCACTGTTAAAATTCTAATAGTGCGCTAGACGACAAAATATTAAATAAATAAAATAAAGTTAAACTGAACAATAGTTTGTATTCGGCTGGCACTGTAGTAAAAGAAGACCAATACGTTTTGTGTAGCGTGGTTTATAGACACTGTTTCATAACCAGATGATAGCGTCACTTTATATCCGAGACCTCTATTAGTTTTATTGAACATAGTGCATCTGTCATATTGATCTCAGGCATAAACTGTGGGCAATAGGGTTGCCAACTTTTGATGACGACAATTCCGGACACTGTCAGCATAGCGGCCGAGCGCTGTCAATCTTATTATTTAATCTATTCCATATTCCTTTCAATTTACCAGACGGACAATATATTGTCCGAATAGACTCTATTCCATTTTCCGGACACACTAGGCAAATTCCTGACAGTCCGGACAAATTCCGAAAGGTTGGCAATCCTAGTGGGCAATCGGTCGTTCTTTCTCGGACGACCGTGCTGAATTTAAAACCAAATAAACAAATTGAGTGGAAATGTCCACACTAGTAGTTGTTATTATATGGCTAATTGCATTACTACATGAAAATATAAATTAATTGTGGCTGGAAAAAATGTGTCCATAGGCCCCTATTGTATAGACATATTGTACACCGTAATAGACACATTGCCATTTCTTCACTGAATGTTTGTTGTAGCCTATGTGACTCTCAATCAATCAATCAATACGAATTTAACGTCCGTTTCATCATCTGACGACGACATCAGGGACGCCATTTCGAATCATCATTGGTTTTGTTGCGTTCTGTGTAGTCATGGATAACGGTAACTCTAGAATTATTATTTTGGTTAATGGCCAAATTACTAGAGGATCTAAAAACATTATCAAATGGTTGTCTAATATGTATATCTATCCAGTATTCTGCAAACGATAGGTCCAAGCACAAATTCATACATAGGGCCTAGTCTCTGTTCTCGCTCTTTATTGAGCACGCCATTGATCAAACCAAATAATCGATCCCTTCACAAAGGCTTTGCCTTTATCACACGCAGGCATATAATAATGATGTCTTATTGTTCAAGGGTGAATTATGTCTTCTGCCGTGGTTTGCCATTGCCTTACTTGCAGTGAAAGTAACAGTGACTGTGTTAGTCCGACTTAGTCGGCTTCTGCGTACACGTGCAGCTTTCGGTTGCCTATTCTTGAGCTTGCCGGAACAAACATCGGCACAAATGGTTTAACTAAATTTAATCAAGTTAGTACTTAAAATTTTGTAATCTCATCTCACATAGCATCTTCATTTGCATAATAATATGAATATGAATAATAATAAGAATCATACAGTTTTAACGTCCGTTTCCTCATCCAGCGAAGATTTTAGTGACGTTAAACATCATTGAAGTTTTTATATTTATCAGTAATTGAGATCACAGCGTTCTATTTGCAGTGATATTAAAAAACAACATCGAAAAATAGCATAGACATATTAGACACTATTAGACAGCATGTCTTTAAACTTGCTTAGAATCTGATTTAAGCCTCTGTTTATAGATCATTACAATCAGCAACGGTGATATTTGGAAACTATGAAGGGTTTGATTGTCAATGATTGTACACTTTGCGAAAGATGTTTTGCAATATGGCCAACGTAAAACTTTAGACTGCGCCCACATAGTAAATATTTTATATTAATAACTACTTGATAGCAAACAATTCAAACTACAAAGACTTCCAATATAGTCCTCATTCGCCCAGCCTCTGTCGCATAAGGTACCAAGTAACCCGAAACTTTATTACCATTTGGTTCAAGAGACACCCTTATGTCAATTTCATGCACTTATATTATGCAGTGCTAAACAAAGACCAAAGGCGTATGACATTTAACACCATTTTATGTACATTTTCACGTTGAGCTACCAATTACCTACTATATACGGTACGTAGTCTATGCCTATTATCTACACCAGCTCAATGGCAAATCATAATTACCGGTATACGTGAAATCAATTCACACGCGCTAAAGCGATTCAACCAATAATATGAAGAAAATAAATTAAGAAAATAAAGTTAAAGCTGAGGCACATTCACCCAAACTCAGGCAAGCATACGAACACCATATGAAATGTGTGAAGTGTGTGTAACACCGTGCATGTAATTATCTCGCAGCGGAATATACTGTAGAGATGTCTTGGCATAAAGTACCCTATTAAAAATTAAGCATTAAACATTAAATAGAAAACATTAACCTGAAACCGAAATTTAGCGTATTGAACCCACCGACAACTGCAAGTGTTTGTAAGAAGCAAAAATAGATATGGTAGAGAGGATATTTTACCGTCACGTGATGATGATTTGTACATTTTTCTTTCATGACTGTTTTCTGATCACCGGACCGGCACCGTTTTTTGGACCTCGTTATTTTATTTTATTTATTTTTCTGTTCAGTCATATATTTTTCAAACCGTTTTGGGTGAAACGATTTGTAGTGATATATGCTGTTGGGACGTCCCTGACATCATCCCTGGATGAGAAAACGGACGTTAAGCATTTATTATTTATTATTATTATTATTATTTGTCATGGGACGTTATAAACCAATGCCTATTCAGTATTGCTGGCGTTTGAGTTTAAACAAAACTAAGTCGGTTGCATGACTTTCGTATGCTATTGGCATTATTGCATCAATCGGTGTACATTAACCAAGACAAGCTGTGGCGACTGCACTAGCTAGCCGAAGGTTAAATAAATCTGGGCTTCCTCGTCATCAGTTGAAAATACCGTACTTTACCCTGACTAATGGACCTGCACTGTTTCGGATCTCGCTGTCTCTTCGGGCTATTCATTGACAAGTGTGTTCTGGTGGTATGTGGTTGTTTGCAGTGGCATAGTCTGCTTGAGACGCCCTGAAATCGCCTACGGGTGAGGAAACGGACTGGAAATCCTCATTGTATTATATTGCATACAAATTGTACAATGCACGTGTATATTTTGATTATTTATGAATATTAATTTTGAATAACTTGTGAATTTTTTAGAATAATACAAGATACATGTAACTCAGACTGTCTTCAGTTAAAAAAAGAAACCAGGGCACAGAGAATGGAAAGAAGTTTTTTATTCTATGCAAAAATCCTGGTTGTTCTAATGCAATGTAAGCATTCCTTATTTTAGTTCCTTCAATTTTATCAGTTATCAGAGCAAATGTATAATCAATATTACTTGTATGGAATATATCAAAATGAACTCAAATAACGTTTTTACGTCCGTTTCATAATCTAACGATGATATGGCTTGTACATTTGCAGGAGTGCTCTGGTGGTTGGATGTTGTCTGTAGTTGAACATCTCGATTGGGACGTCCCTGACATCGCCTTCGGGTGAGGAACCGGAAGTAAATCCTCATTGATTGATTGATTGTTTGATTGATTGGTATCAGGGATGTCTCGGACAGCTAACTCGTGTTCTATTGGTTAAGCCTTCAGTGTAAGTTCCGGGAAACGTATGAAAATATACCAACCGTAAACTGCGGCGCGTGTCGTAAGTGACGACTAACGCAGATGTCGCAGTAAATGGAAGAGTGGTCTGCGTCATGACTTCTGGGTACTCGATCCTTTGGGTCGCACAAATTCCAGATAAGAGATATTTTGACAAATCTGCTGTGGCATATGAGAGGCTAGACGAAAATATGTACTGTTCAAGTGCGCTTCTGAGACGTAGTTAAGAGTGCGCTAAAGTATTATAAGGCTACTGATTGATTGATTAAGAACATATTCTCTTGATGATCATATGATTTGATGCCATGATTTCCCCGACTTCATCTTGTGATTAAGAAACCGACATCAAATATGATATTCGCCTTATCTTTTATCCTCATGATTAGTTAGTGCATAAAATCTGATCTGTAGGTGTATGAAAATCTCAGAATTAAATAACTAATTAACAGATATTTAACTTTTAAAATTATTGTTTATAATTGTGATGTCGCTTAGTTTTCTAATTACTGGTTGTGTTCTTTTGCATTGCAGGTCTTCTGATAAAAAACATCCATAGTAAGTACACTAAATTGTTTACAATCATCGATGCCCCTGACATTGCTTTTGGGTGACAAAACGGACGACGACGCTAAAGGATCGGTAAATCCTCATTGATTGATTGATTGATTGATTGATAGAAATATATACACGTATTTTACATTGCTTCTCAAGTGATTCTGGCACAAGTATCAATCAATCAATCAATGCAAATCTAACGTCCGTTTCATCATCTGATAACGACATCAAGTACACTCAATCTTGCCACACAAAGTCTTCAATTGAAATTATTGCATCATTATTACATCCGCTGTACTACATCACATTAGGTAGTCCAGTGAGCTTAAAGCTATTTCATCCGTTTCATCATCTGACGACGATATCAGGGACGTCTCCAACATCACAAACAATACTAACACTGGTCCTCTCACACGGAGTTTGCAAGTCATAGGTGCTAAAAAGAAAGGGGTCAACATTGGTTAAACATTGTGAAAATCCATTCATCCACAAAACCAACTATGCTAAAATTGAAATATATATGGCAGAAAATAAAGAATGTTAATCTTCTTGCGGAAAGTGGAAATACTCCGAGAAGAACGGGGATGAAGTGGTAATTAAACCAATAAATCAGTCGATGCGAATTTAAAGTTCATTTCATCATGTAGCGACGACATCAGGGACAAATAAATGTACTGTCATGCTGTTTTGATGCTTAGGTCAATGTCTGCCTAACTGTAACGCATGTAACGGTGCGGTGTGCACACAATGTGTTCAACCTGGATCCTTTACGTACGGATTTTACTCCCCCACAGACCATAGCGGCTGCGATCGTAAGTCTTCATTCATTTATAACTCTTACAATTTACACCCATAACGGGACGGTGTTTTGCAGAAATGATCCACAGGCGATTTTTTAAGTTGAAAAAACGACTTTAAAGTTTGAATGACATTTGTAAAATTTTTATTTTATGTTAAAGAAATATAACTAAGACACTTAACTATATCCGTAAAGCTAAATATCACTTTTTTACATTTCAGCAAAACTTTAAACTCATTTATCTGAACTTTAAAAAGGGTCTGTGGATCAGTTCTGCAAAACACCGTCCAGTATAATTTATAATTTAAACGCATTACAGTTACTAGAGTATGGAAAGTTTGAGGTAAAGCCAACGTAATACCATTCACTTAGGATTTAATGCCATACGGATTCAAAGCCATACGGATTTAACGTACGGTTAAACATCCGTAAAAAAGATTCAAGCAAGCAGACCGCATTAAACCTCCGCAGAGGGATTGAGAGCCTCTACCAAAGAAAAGAGGTTTCTCGCTGATCCCGGGTATTTATTGATTGCTTGATTGACTGATTGTATACTTTAATTTCTGAACCAAAGACCAATTGGTCTGTAAAAGTCCAGACTTGCAGAGATCTAGGCTGCGACACCGGTTGCAGGACTAGTTGACTCTCCTGCGTCATTTTAGCTCTACAGTGGCATTTTGCATTGTTCGGATCTTTATAAATTTACTCATTGATTGATTGATTGATTAATCTGTATACGCTTAGACCTAATTACGTTTCTGACATCGCCATCGGGTGAGGAACCGGACGTTAGATCCTCATTATATTGTATTTTATTGTTACTATTTGTATTTTTTATGCAGTATGCCGCAAGCCACCAGACAACTACTGTGCACAATGCACTGACCTGACACTATGTACACAATGTGATCCCATCTATGGACCTCTTATTCCTGGAACCAGTGGCGATTGTGCCCGTATGTATGTTACTATAACAATACAGCAATACAATGCAATATTGGTTTAACGTCCTTTTCATGTATCATGCGATATCAGGGACGCATTCAACAGACAAAAAATACTAACTGATCTACTCAAACGCAGTTAGCAGGTCAAATCTAATCAAATTAAATCAAATCAAATTACTGTTTAACCACTAATTTATTGTTTTGAAGTGTATTTCCCTACTTGATAGCGCAGTTGGAAACACGCTTGATCGATAAGCACGATGTCACGGGTTCAAGTCCCAGCCGTATCCGTCATTGACGGTATCCTTCCAAAACGGAAACAGACGGTAAATTTAACTCAATAGTAGTCCTATTAGCCTTTCTCTATTACTAGAATATGCATTTCATTGCATATATAGAAATTCTGGATGACCTGATGAATGGATCATAATATTATGTGGAAATGAAAAGAAAAACGGAGGATAGGAAACGTTGTATGCCACGGAGCTGCCATTAGGCATTACGCTGAAATAAACATTGACTATATATAATATTAATTATTAATTATTAATTATTTTTTATTATCTATTTATTTTATACTAATACAGCCTGCGGCTACCAATGTGCTGGTTGTAACACCAATGGCGCGGGTTTCTGTGATGATATCTATTGTTACGGTGCCACCGCATATGATCCTGTTTCTACCACATGTCAAGGTAGGAATCATCAGCATAGATGAATCTACATACATACGATCATAGTTTCACCACGTGTCAAGGTAGGAATCATCAGCATCCATGAATCTGCATACATATGGTCCTAGTTCACCAAATGTCAAGGTAGGAATCATCATCATACACGAATCAACATACATATGGTCCTATTTCCACCACGTGTCAAGGTAGAAATCATCAGCATACATGAATCTAAATACATATGATCTTAGTTCCACCACGTGTCAAGGTGGGAATCATTTGCATACATGAATCTAGATACATATGGTCCTTGTTCCATCACGTGTCAAAGTAGGAATCATCAGTATACATGAATCTAAATACATATGATTCTAGTTCCACCACGTGTCAAGGTAGGAATCATCAGTATATATGAATATACATACGTATGGTCATAGTTCCACCACGTGTCAAGGTAGGAATCATCAGCATACATGAATTTACATTCAAATGCGAAAGCATGCGTCTTTTATTGATCTTCCTTTCAGTGTAGTTCCGCTATCTATCCAATTTCTATATTTACTGACGCCTATACGCTCTACATTCTCTTTTCTTTAGGGTAACAGAAAGACAATTTTCATTTTAAATAGTGATTTTACGTACATTCCAGATATCGTCGTCAGATGATGCAATGGCTGTTAAAATCATATTCTATTGCAGTGTATTGATACTTCAGATTGCGCCGTAGGCTGCCCCTCCTGCAGTACCCCTGGTACATGTGACACGTGCAATGCTGGGCAGGGACTGATACCTGGGGGTTCAAACGTTCCAGCTGACTGTCAACGTATGTCCCATCTAATTCCATTTGAATTTCCGTATGCAAAAGTGTACCAACTCACATCAGATATATGGTATCAAAATGTTGTCTATTTCAATAATATCTCTAAATTGTTTCATAACATTAAAAATATTTTTTGGCATTTACAACATAAATTGATGTTCTACCCCACTGGCCTAAAATTGTATTACTTCAGTTTATGGATTTGAACATATTTGCAAATAAAATAAAATAATTTGTTTTGTGGGTTAGTTCACTTTTGCATACATACAGTCATTCATTTGTAAGAAGCTGTCAAGCTAGGCTAACGTATATTTCCGTATCGAAGGATACTGTCAGAGCCGTACCCGGCTGAGACTTTAACCCGTGACATCTTACTTATCGAGCAAGCGTGCTACCAACTACGGTATTCAACCGGGGCAATGGGGACATGTTATTTGTACGTTTCGATGGCCCAGCTGATTAACGCGTTTCTTTCTCATATAATTTCACACATTCCATACGCACTGGCTAATTTATTATTCTTTTTGCTGTTTATGTGATATTATAATTTTTACTACTCTATGAATAATCGCAAGTTTGCCCTTGTATAGCGCCTCAATGCAGTCAACGCAGGTACACGAATAGCCCTTCAATTTCCAAGGCAGCTATACGACTGATCTTAGAATCGTTCCCACGCCGCTAGCCATCGATCAATTCTCAGTTAAACGTGTCATCAATTTCATGTTATATGAATGAATTATTTAGATAAACGTTAATCTTTTGTAATGCTATTGTGTGATGTTCAGCATGTTCGCCATCGAACTGCACTGCATGCTACGCTGATAATACGATATGTCAGGCATGTTCGTCCGGGTATCAAGTACAAGTCGGGACCTGCGTTCGTAAGTCACTCTCTTCATATCTCTGAGAATTATATTGAGTTCTCCCCTTTTTTGATTCAACAGTCATCGTTTTCGCATGACTATATGTTTATAGGTATCCAAGAAGGTTAGCCTGAAGGAGTCGTTTGGTCAACGGGTATTCATATAACCTTCCGTTCCATAAAGCAATCGGATCATCGATTTTTAGTGCTGCTACCCGCTGGGATGTTATCTTTCTACACGTGAGTATTGAGGGCGCAGAAAATAATGCAGATATTGCATAGGTGTTATGAACATTGTGGTGTTTAGTTGAGGGATTCGACTGTGTCTCGAGGAAATTCTTCTCTTCCATTTTCATTACTATTTATCATTTAGATTTTGGGTTAGGGGTGGGGAATGGTTGTAACTAGTTTAAATTTTAGGAAATTGCATATTCTTTCAGTTTTTTGTCATTTTCTGTTCCTTTGACCAAGCCGTTAGTGAATGTGATTCGCAATCTGTTCTGCTCTCATTTTCAAGATGATCGTCATGAAACATCGAATCCATTGTTTTGAATAAATGCTGGGCATAAATAAATAGTGCAATGTCAGAATTAATAAGCAATTGAATATTATTAATAAGCAATAAATCATTAATCCACTAATGAAAGAGAAAGGATAAGTTTGAGTTGTCAACTTTGTCAACAGCGCAAGTTTGGTTTGGGACTCTAATGCTTTTCACGAGATAACTTGTCGGTCAGATAAGTAAACATTTATATTTATCGTTTCATTTGGATAAGGCTTTCCAGAATAGATATCTAATCGTGATTGACAGGTTAGTCAAGCTTTTATTAGATATTAGAATATCTAAATTTATACATTAATTATAGGGTTTAATATTAATGTATATGCTGAATGTATAATATGTAGTTTCAGCTACCATGCAATCGTTTAATAGGCTAGTTTTTGTATTAGTATTATGAATTAGTATGACCTATATTAGAAGTTCTGACGATTGGACTTTATGAAACATCAGAAGAATTTCTGATAAAATGATGTAACAAATCAACGGCCACTTGTTAAGTTAAGATAATTCGCGGCGTAAACAATTAACCAGCGTAGCTAGCCTAATTAGAGACAATTTGGAGAATTTTAATTTCTATAAATTTTACGTAGTTTGAACTTTAACAAATTTTTAGTTTACAGTGTTACATTATATTAGGCATAAATCAGACATTTGATTAAACTGATCTCTGATATTTTCTGAGACTGTTACTATGTCAGTCTGTTATTGAGAAATATCTATAACCAAGCAGCAAAGTAATAACAAAGCAATATGTGCATACAGAAAAATATTATGTATAATATTTTTGCTTTAGAAGAATACATATTTACGATAGAATTCAAATTTAAACCATTACTACTATTTCAACTTAGATTCTCATGTCAATGCTGAATTTTGTACTTGTTTTACCACATTGTAAGGCAATTTCAAACAACTTCTTAACAATTTCACGGAGATTTTATTTTTAAAAATATCTACGTTGTATCTGTTTTAAGCATCAGTATATGCAAGCGACCGGTCCAGTGCTGTTTAAGCCATCTTCCGCAAATCGGTGAAAAATTCCAGCCAACCAATAGTTCCTGTCCAGTATCTATCAACGCTGAAGAATCTTTACGGAATATATATCTCCAAGTAGATATATGATATTTTAGATTGATCAATTCTCTATCATAGATATTAACGTTTGAATGAAGTATGTTGAACAAGACAGTGTCATTAGAAGTGAAACCCTCAATTAAAAAACATAGATAGCTATCTAGAATTTGTGAAGAACTTGATGTACTAAAGACAATAAAATTAATTTATTAGAGTCGTTGATTCATATAATATAATAATTGTAAGTGAATTATTAAGTAGTTCTATTGATGATGATAAAATGAGATTGATGTCTTAAAGTTCCAGTTCAATACTGGAGTTTAACCTGATCGAAATGTAGAATAAAAATGCGCAATTAATCGATGGTAACCAGATTAGATATAGCAAACGGTTTCAGATATTGAAATCATCATGAAATACTGAATAGGAAAAGGTTCCACAATAACGTCGATCATTTTCATAATGATAATATTTATCCCTTTCATTGATAAACAAACAAAAATGTCGGCGGAACTCTTTGTATCCAAAATGCATTCTAAGACAACTGAGACATACTGATTAAGAATATGCAACCGTTTTATCTCTATCACCCTCCATGAGATATAACCATGGTTATATAACCATCAACCATTTTATATATGTTTAACATTGTATCCATGCAAACAGCTCATACAAGAAGAAGAATTCTCTGATACATGATAATCCCTTTATCGATATCTTCACAGTCTGGTGAGATTGAGCAAAACGCCTATCTGATTTTAAATCAGCATGAAAAACAGCACTAGATAACGTTCGTCGAAAACGTGGAGCGTTTTTTGTCCAACGCCGTTCGGGGAAGAAATATAAGACGGTGTTAAATTAAAAATGAAATTTTGTCGACATCTTTGAAAAGTGATAAAATAGAACAAAACAGCTTTCAAACTTGAAATCAGCATTAAGAACTGCATTATAAAATGCTCGATGAAAGCGTCGAACGTTTTTCGTCGCACACCGTTCGGCTAGGAAAATTCGCCGAACGGTCTTCCAAAAAAATAAGAAAGGCCATATCTTCAAAACCTGAAAAGATAGAGAAAATTAGTTTTCAGATTTGGAAATCATCATAAAATACTGGGCGGACAATTTTTACGTCATGTCTAAATTCGACAACATATTTATCAATGTAATAAATTGAAGTGAAACGGACCGGTTGTTTAATTGTTGTTTTTAAAATATAGTCTTTAATTTAGTGTCAACTGTTTCTGACAGCATAATTATTGATGAAGGTAACTAAACCCTAGTTAGACTGCATAGATTTACATGAATCCATTCCATTCCATTTCCATCTATAATACTAAAATTTCTAATTTATTTCCATAAGCTTATTGGTCTGCTGCTGGTTGTAATGGCCGGATTTAATAAGAGCCTGTATAAATATTTCCTCATTGTAAGCCAATCTATCTAGAGACGTAAGAAAATCCGTCGGTTTTTAATTCAGGCTGAGGTGTTCGATGGTATCTCCATAATATTTCCGAGAAGGTGATGCCGTAGTTAGCCCGGTTCTCCACCATGTTGCAAGGTGGTTGAGTTCCATTCAATCTTTGTGGGTTCTACCGTGATGTCAAATTCTTCCACAATTGCACGTTTCCTACGGGCTTGCTCTGATAATAGAGCAATTCCCTACAGGCCTTACAAAAAAGTTAACCCGAGAGCACTCATTAACCTATTCGTCCGGTTTCAACTCCCGGTAAAGCCGATCAGAGAGTAAAATTTCGAACGTACAAGTAGGACGCACGCTGCATAGAGCGCGAAATGGGTCATAAGCAGCTGTTGCTTCCTGATCCAATCCTTCCTGATCCCGTTATATTATATATAATGGATATATTTTTGTCATCCATTTTATTCTGCACTTTGAATCTAGGTATTAATCAATCACCACAATGGCAATGAAGCAAAATACGAAGGGCAGCTATTGGAAAAATCCCCATTCAATGATAAATCACAATTTCTTATAGTTCTATTGGCAACTAAAATATCGTATTGGACGGATATCGAATTCTGCAGGATTCCACCAAAAACTTAGGAGAGTGTGGCTTCTTATGTGATTTCCAACTGCTATCCCAATTACATGCGTTAGTCGGCTCTATGTAACACGTTCAGTTGACGGCTGGAGTCATTTCACGTGTCCCGAACAAAACACTGATCCAATTAGCATTAGTCATAAACTTTATACATAACATTAAGCTTATACATAAACTTAATATCTATTCTAATAGTTGTGGATACTCTTAGCGCATTTCTTCAAGCTAACTACATTTGGCTCGCCTGTCGGTCAGAAAAAAGGACAGTATATCCATCAACAAGCCCGATAATGAATTCATGCACATTGCTCTTCTGCCGAAACTCAATTTCAAGCGTAAGCTTAATCAAAAAATGGATGCTAATACATAGATTGCTGTAGTAGTTTACTGAATGCAGTACGCTCGGGAGAACTGGGAGCAGAACCTGACGTCATCAATTGTATTTTTCAAGCTGGCGTGGCCTTGGCGTTTTAACACCTAGAAATAATTGGATGGTGTAATGCAAAAGCGGACCGAGTAGCATCAAACATAGAAGAAAATGGTTCTTACTCTAAACTGATTGCAAAAGAAACAAAATTTAGATATTTTATTTATTTTGTTATTATGCAGCACTGGGAGCTACGACAGCAGCCCAGACTACTGCTGCCAAGACAACGGCAGCTTCCACAACCAGTACAACAAATACAGCTTTCACTACAACCGTAACTACAATAAGCACTACCACTAACACTGCATCAACAACCTCAGTAACAACAACCAGTACAATGAATACCGCTTCCACTACAACCGTAACTACAATAAACACTACCACTAACACTGCATCAACAACCTCAGTAACAACAACGACTAATACCGCTTCCACTACAACCGTGACAACAATAAGCACTACCACTAACACAGCTTCAACAACCTCTGTAACAACAACCACAAATACCGCTTCCACTACAACCGCGACTACAATAAGCACCACCATTAACACAGCCTCAACAACAAGCACAACTACATCCACGACTTCTACCACAAGTACTACATCCACCATAACAAGTACCTCAACCTCAACAAGCACTACATCCACCATAACAAGCACCACATCCACCACAATAAGCACTACTTCGCATACAAGCACTACATCCACT
>JAQFZF010001733.1:0-13508 GCA_034695365.1 Enchytraeus norvegicus | reverse complement strand
GCAAAATTATGCAATTAATCATTATTTTATTTTATTTTAGTTTTATTCTGTATGGACCATAATGATTGTCTGAAATAAAACGATTTGATTTGATTTGAATAGTTACTACTTTCAAAACTGAGTAGTAAAACTTTTTCGGCTTCTACTTTTTCGGCAACTACTTTTCAGTAGTTGGAATAGTTAGCTACTTTTCAACTAATTTTCATATCTAGCCGAGTAAGAGCACTTTTTCAACATATTATTTTCTCATGTGTTTTAGGCTGTAATAGAAGAAAATAATGTTCATAACATCAATGCTAAAGATGTCCAGATTTAAACTTTAATTTGATTAATTCAGGTATATAGCCTATATATATATATATATATATATATATCGATTTCATTACATTCGTCGATTTAAATAAAGTTAACTGAGATCATCCAAATATCCCTCTGCTTTGACATAGAAGTTGAAGTTAGAACACAGTTAGTACTGATTTTTCTAGTCAATTGGCGTTTACAATCTGCATATCAATGGCCTGTTTACCATATTTTGTTCATGTTTTGTTAAAGTCTAAATCAACCATTAATATATTTAATAAATTAATAGTGATCAATATATGGCTTACAGATAGGGCATCATGAATGGTTTACATGTGAGATTTATTCGGTACTCTGACACAAGGCATATTGAAGGCACACTATTTCTATACAGTCTACAGCCTCGCTCATCATGCAATTAGCACATCACCGATTAATCCTATAAGTTGATCGAAATTTTTTAAAGCTTCGCCTTTACGACAGCTATAATCAAGCCTCTTATTCAAGGAAAGCAGAATTTTTTGAGATAGTTTTCCATTGTCTACCTTTGTGATTGCATTAGTCAGCTTCTACTGCCATTTAAGATTCTAGACCTAATGTCTACATTACCAATGATTAGAATCAAAACAGTACACTTTTGGACTATG
The DNA here is from genome assembly GCA_034695365.1 of Enchytraeus norvegicus. Taxonomy (NCBI): domain Eukaryota; kingdom Metazoa; phylum Annelida; class Clitellata; order Enchytraeida; family Enchytraeidae; genus Enchytraeus; species Enchytraeus norvegicus. The sequence continues at coordinate 12,561 of JAQFZF010001733.1, read as the reverse complement.
CAGCCACTGATGTTAAAACATAGGTTTTTCAAAAAAGCTGTTTGAGCCTGGGTTTAAGAATTCAGCGCCTCAGAACTAGTAGGCATGTCGAACCAGTCAAACGAACTTCATTATTAACGCGATTTAAAACGTTGCATTTGATAGTGATTAGATCAACATGGATGAATATTATATATTTAGGCTAAATGTGCGCTTACATTTATCCTAATTATTTACAACAAACGTTTTTCTAACTACTTTTGAGTAGTTAAACTATTCCGGTAGTTAACTGCGTTTCAGTAGTTAAACTACTGTCTACTTTTGAGTAGTTAAAACTTTTTTGTTCCAACTACTTTTGAGTAGTTAAACTACGTAGTTAACTATTTAGTAGTTAACTATTTAGTAGTTAACTACTTAGTAGTTAACTATTTAGTAGTTAACTACTTAGTAGTTAACTACTAAGTAGTTAACTACTGCCCATCACTGCTAATCCTAATTAATAAATTGTAACGCCATAACAAGCCGATATAATAATAGCAAATCTCTATACAGGTGACACAGCGAAAGACTCATTCCGTATGAGTCATGACTATAGTAGTAGGCTCAGGGTCACATTTTGTTGTGTATTGTTTTTAGATTGAACTGAATAAGAACGTTTGAGCTATAGCCTCTCAGCTGCCTCTAGAGCATTCATTAATTTTAGGAGCTATTGGTTGTTATATTGACAAAAAGTCTCTCATCATTTGACGACGACATCAGACGAATCTGAGCCTAACTAAGCACCATTAACCTTCCCCCACTTCAACGTCTGTGTCAAGTCTTTCCCTTCATTCAGCAAACCATCCTACTAATAATAATTACACTCTCCCGTTTGGCGTCAAGGTGAAGCAGCATTGCGGAGCAGTGTTACAGTGAAGCAGTGGGCTCTGACTGCTGTAAGCATAAACATTCAAAGCGGGGGGGGGGGTGGATGTGTATCGAGGGGGATTTGCCATTCAAGCGTGTATCGAAGGGGTTGGGTGGGGGTACCCCAAGAAACTTTTATGATAAATCTCCGAAATGTTTTGTAGATAGCCTTTATTAAAGGCTTTTTTACTAGTTCTCTATAATTGAGAGAGAGTGATTTGCTGATGAAGTAAATGAATTCAAAGGTCTTGGCATTTGATTCATGAATTGTGTGAAAAAGTTATCCTTTGCATTAGTGGATCTTGAATGTAATGGTAGTCAGGTAGTAGGTAGCTAGCCTATACACAGTATGGTAAAAAACGTCCCTGATATCGCTTTCAAATCATACGGGCAAATGGATGTTAAATTCACACTGATATCAGAGATATAGGTTATTAATTATGCCTATAGTATAACAGGTGAGATTACTATTTGTTGCTTAACCACTAAATTTGAATAAATGAAACAATATTTGACTATAGAGTATACATGTAGACTGTGTCACAAAATTTATTTATAACGTGAAAATAATCAAAATACGAGATAAATCCAATGATATTCAAGACAATAATATTTATAGGCCATCAGTAATTGGTTTCAAAAACACAAAACTGGTATTCGGTTTCAAAATCGAATACCGGTTTACTGAATTTCGTGTAACATCCCTACTGATTCTCTACCTTATACCCAACACTGAACATCAATTGATATAGTAATACAATCTCTCTTTCTCACTCAGTGCACTGCCTAATGGCAGGTCCATGGTACAAAACTGTATATAGTTTGTATGCCATATTTTCAGGGCGATAATTTGGTTTTCTGAGGTGGGTCTCCCTATCCCCCTTCAGTAACTGGAAGGACGAGGAGATAGTCTGCTTTTCCTAAACACGTGCAGCTTTTGTTTGTTATACTCCAATGTTTGCGGAGTCAACACGGTCCAGTTATACAATACTGTCAATATAAACATAAAAACTGACTAAATTAAGCATTTGGCTGTATCAATCGCAGACAGAACTGTTCCCTCTCCTTAGCCTCAGCCTTAACTCTCGTATAAATAAACGGATAAATATAGTCTGCTTCCGCTGTTCCAGGAACTCCAGCTTCTTCTCTGGCAGCCGCCACAGCTGGATTCAGTTGAGAGTAGGAGTGGGAGAGGTACTCCAGGGTGACCTGCTGACATTCCAGTAGGAGCAAGGATACAAAGTCATATGATGCCAGATCATCGCTGGAGCGGAATAATGCTAGGAGGTGAGAGAGGGATGCGTGGAAGCGAGAGGGGATATAAGCAACGAGGTCGGTTATCCAAACTGTCTCCACCTAAACATGGACAATAACAAACAATAGAAGACATATAGCAAGCATAGCTGTATGGCCGAGTCAGTTATAGCACATCGGGTTAGTGTCCGACTTCTTTTTTTATTAGAAAAAAAGACTTTAGTTCAATAAGTTTACGGTTCGAATCCCAGTCACTGATGCAACCGCTGGGCCGCGAAACGGGGGTTAAATTAGGCGTTGCCTTTAGCATAGGACAGATTTTATGACCAGTAAACTACAGTATATTTAGAAAATGATGCATTTTAAATCTAGAATTTGAAATATAAATTAATTTCATAATTTTAACATTTAACAATGCAGCATCACTCATCACGTGTTGGGTGAGCCATGGCCCCCTCAACCTGAGGGGGCCATGGCCTACCCCTCACCCAACTCGATTTGAATTTGCTACAATCTGGCCAATTCATAATATCAATTTTGGACCCTTGGCCCCCTCGATTTGCTCTGACCCTCTCGAAAAATTATTAATCAGCAAATGAGTAGCACTAAATGAAACAATAGCCTTATCAGGCACATTACACTATCAATCCAATGCCTTTGGTCACAATACTGATGAACGTACAGATTTTCATGACATCAATTAATGATAAAGAAAAGGAATTAAAGTATACATCAATCATGAATGATAAGCAAAGGGAATTAAGATGCCGACCGGTACATCAATTAATTATAAGCAAAATGAATCACAATACCTGTGTCGTCCAATGAGGATCTTTCTCAAGTTTGCTAACACAATCACGCAGCGACTTCTTCTTCGTATGATCTGCCCACTTCTCATCTAACCGAGCGATCTGATTGGCCAACTGTATCGGAAGATCTTTCTGCATAAGGCGACAATTAATCGTCTTAGAGGCGCATTGGTTGAGCACCTCCGAACTGTAAACCACGAAATCTCCAGTCAACCACATTAGAGTGCGAATCTTTTTTGCCAGAAGGCCGTCAGAATTTAGTAAAACATTTTCAGGGGTGTGAAGAACCCCATTTATGTTATACCCGAGATCCCCAGCAGCCTGAAGACAAGAAGCGGCAGCAGGATCGGGTGAAGAGATTCTAATAACAGATATCCGCCATTCTTCCGTGAAATGTTTATCCACGCTGGTATCCTGACCCACACAGTACAGTATGTTGGGGAAATGCGGCCGATTTACAGCTTCGATCAACGGCACCACTTGGGTTAGTTCACTTTTAATACTTATTACGAGAAGAATATTAGGGTATTTTGTAGATTTGGTAACGCTTTCACGCCAGGATTCAACCACATCTTTACCGCAGAGACTAGAAAGTGTTTCCGGGATTTTTTCCAACGAGCCCATGGTACCCGTTACATGTCTATTCTTGGGTGAATTGTTCACCGAGGTTTTTTGTTCGACCGGGTAGAATGTCACAGGTGCATTCTGATTGGTCAGACAGGTCTCGGTGGGCATGGTTTCAGTGATAATGGGCGGAGAATATCCGATGGAGGCGAGGTCGGAAATCCACGCGTCAATTATTTCTGCGTCCCGAGGTTTCCAGAATCCTTCCTTGACTAGATGCTTAGTGAGTTGACTTATACAGTCGTAGAGAAGCTCGTGCTGACAGGTCCACTTCTCCAGGGTATGTATGTATCTGAAATATTTCCGTATAACTTTGATAACATATTCATTAATAATAACTGCAACAGCCCCTTCATTAAGGTTGCTATTTTACAGAACTTTTGCCTGTGCATGTAGGCCTGGAACAATTTTTTTAGACAACAAAGATTAAATTACACATTTAAACATTACACAATATTATTGTGCTTCTGGTATTGTATTGTATATTTTGTCTAGTTATTTCTAAAGTGGCTGTTCTTATACATAGTTAAGATTAGATAGTCCCAGTCCAGATTGAATAACAGTCGGTAACACGCTTGGCCGATAAACAGGAAGTCATGGGTTAAAGTCCCAGTAGTGTCCGTCTCCGACAGTATCCTTCGATACAGAAACAGACATTAAACTTAGCTTTATTGCTTCTTAGACATGGGCCAAAACATACAGTAAACCTCGGAATGCTCATAAGATTTCTTTTCTACATTGATCAAGTATTTGATTGATAGATATAGATATACAAGTCAAGTCTACCTGTTAATATTCTCATAGATCTCTCGCTCGTCTCTAGCATCTCTGACGTCAGAGTGCCCATATCGTCTCTGCCTCGCAGATGGCGCAACAAAGGCCACGTGACCTCCGACAAGCCACAGAAGTTTCTCTGCCCAATAAGATCGGTAGATATCTGTGACCCTGTCATCAACAGAGGTGGGTAGAACTAGCGACCAGAGTGCGCTGTGTGTGAATAGAGTGTTCTGAGAATTATACGGGCTGAATGTACCTGAAATTAAGGTGATAAATAGTAAAATAATTATCTAAGTATATAATTAAGTCTATCAGCTCAAGCATGCATAGATAGTATCAAATAATCATGAAGATATCAAAATGTAAAATGTACGAGATTACTAGCTGTGATATGCTAATGCTGTGAGTTGCTAAATAACTTTGAACATTTCAGTTGTAATTACGTCCCTGATGCCGTCATCAGGTGATGAAATAGACGTTAAATTCACAATGATTGATACACTATTAGACAGACACCATAAATCTATAGTTCAAAAATAATGTAGAATAAATTATCAAAGATCATTTAATTAAAAAGGTAGACCACTCCATATAGCAGCTTGCGCTACCTAAAAAAATGGAGGGGAGGGGAATTTGAAGTCGATTTTCTAGAATACAAGAACTTTTACAAAATTCCAGACAGGGGAATACGAAATTTGGCGCTGTCAAAAGGCAATGGTACAATTAATAATAGAATGGTAAAAATGCATAACACAAAAACAGGAAATAAGAAAGGAAACTAGCAGGTGTGTTCTGTAATGTGTAAAGATATACAGAGAAATATAATATACAAATTACTTTGCAGAGTCATTAAACTGTTTATATATTTGACATCAAATTTCTCAGATGTACGCATACACAACGGTGTTTAAATTGGACCGGAACGTGGTGTAACGGCGTTCTGGCACCTCGTTATATCTCACCTTTGCGTTCCACCACCTCTTCATAAATTTCACTTATCTCATCTCTGCGTTCCACCACGACACAAAAATGGAGTTCCACCGCCTACTATTTTCCACTGCATACACATAATTTTCTGCCCGTGTTGCGTCCAGATAATTGGGGATCTATCATTGATGTAATTTGAAAATCAAGTAGAACTTGAGAATCCGATATTGTATTTGCAATTTGTATTTGCGGTGGGGGGGGGGGGGGGAAAACATTTCCAACTTCATAGAGTTAATGTTGCCCACAAACAGACGTTAAACTTAGCTTTACAACTTTTTTATATCATTGAATAGTATAAAGTAATTTCTCACCCATAGGAACGACCACAGGGGGCGCTGCGTGATCAAATGTAAGATTAAGAGGATTTGCTGAATATCTGCGAGTAAGTCTGAAGATGGCGTCAACGTCAGGGTCCCCGTCCACAACACCCTGCTGCACCGACGGTGAGCGCATGTCGCATAACCTGTAGCGCCGCGACTGTGCGTGCCCTATTCTCTCTAGCGGGTAACCCCGGGGCCAAACTGTAGACTGTCCAAAATGTGGGTATGGATTGTAGGTAAGGTTGTTGGTGTCTATCACTAGAAATGGGTGGAGCTTAGAGGGGGTGGAGTCTGGAAGTCTGAATGTAAACAGATCTGTGATTGGATAGTTGTCGTCGTCCACTTCATAGATGTATTTAGCACCGTTCTGAATTGAAAACAGAGTCTAATAGTATTTTAGCATTAAGTATTATGTTAAACACCCTTTTAAATAGATAAGAAATCTAATATCAGTTAAAGTTACGCTTTATATTGTAACTGATCTTCTGAGGGATACTTTACATTAAATTTGATGCGACTTTGACAGGAAAAGTAGTATTATCATGACTTATATGCACATGTAAAACAACGTTTTATAGTTCTTTTAGGTGACAACTTCTTTGCTTTGGATACGTATCTGCATGTGCATTTGTGTGACTTTCTAATTAAATGGAAAAAGTAAAAAATGCCATTATAATAATCTTTTTGAAGCTCATCTGTACACACTTTAAATACAGATATATCAGAGAGTTAGATTAAGGAATTACTGTTACCTTAGCTTTTTAAATGAAGAATTTTCTCGCAATTTTTATCTCTTTCTAAATAAATACAATATTTTATAATGTTACCTTTATCTGAGGGCTAAAATAATCTTTACCCCAAGACAAACTAAATGAACCAATTCAGTTAATATAATTCAGTTAGTATGTCTTGCTGGCTTAGTGGTAGCGTCGTGGACTTGCAAACATGACATCCGGGGTTCAACTCCCGGTAGAGCCTATCAGAGAGTAAAATCTCGGACGTACACGTGGTCGCACACGTTGACGTACACGTGGTCGGTTAATTGATCGCTAAATGATCGTTGATAGCGAAATGGGTCCTAAACAAGCATCTGATGCTTCCTGACCAATATCCCCGTTATTATTATATTATTATAAAAGCTGTAAAGCTAAGTTTAACGCAAGTTTCAATATCGTAGGATACTGTCAGAGACAGCTGGAACTCAAACCTGTGGCATTCTGCTTATTGAACAAATATATAGTCCTAGATTATCGAGCAACCCTGTTACCGTACACAATCCAACCGAGACAAAATATAATAATATATAACGTTAGGCCTACCTGAATTGCATAAAGATAGCCGATGATTTTTCTTGTATAGCTGTCATAAGGCAGCAGATTATGGACTCTGTACCCGAGGCGCTTCTGAGCTTTGACGCCTAAATACAGCACTCCCTTAATACTGCGGATACACAACAACAGCTGACATATGTCATACATTTCACTTGATATATTATATATAGTTTACTGATGTGATATATATATATTATATATATATATATTATACGCCGTGTTGGATCCGGCAAACATAAGAATAGACCAACTGAAAGCTGCTAAATGTTTCGTCGACCGAAGCAGTCACTGGTTAAGGAGACCCCTCAGAAAGCAAAATTGTCTCCAAAAAATATGGCATACCAACTCTACAGCATATGACAAGGACCTGCCTTTAGGCAGTGCACTGAGAGAGAGAGATAATATACTATGTAAATCTTTATCTAAGATCCATTATATGGGTCCTAAACAAGCATCTGATGCTTCCTGACCCATTAGATGTTATGTTTTGTTAAATATAATATTATAACGGTTCAACATCTATTTCATCATCAGACGACGATATCAGGGACGTCTCCAACAGCACAAGCAATAGCCCCTACTAGCTGGTTCATTCAAACTCGTTAGCAAGTCACAAATTTGTGATAAAAGAGAACTGGAGTCAACACTGGTTAAACATGGTTAGGCAAGTCCAAAAAGTCGACAGTAATTAAGTTCAAATGTCTAAGAGGAAAAAACATTGAAAGCATTAAAGCATAAAAATATTAACCCAAGTTAGTACTGCAGAAAGTGTTTATGTATCTATAACGTTAGGCTATATATAGCAAGAAGATAATGAAGCAGAGAGTCCCGAATGGAATGATATGTTATACATGTGCATTGTGCATTTTTACTAATTATAGTATATATTATTATTTATTACTTACAATAATTAATAATACATTCAATTAATTATAATTAATTAAATTAATTAATTAAATTATTAACAAAGTCTTTATGATAAAATTATCTGGTTGAGTGGATCAGTTATTCATGACTGAGTTAGCCGAAGACTGTGCGCAGATATTTGTGCCTTGGACTGACTGAATTGTTCGACTGCATGTTACAATGAGCGCCCAGAGCAATCATTGCTCTAGTACATATATACTAGGCTACACTTAGTTATTTAGTTATTTCAAAACCACAATATTACATCATACACACAGTTCCCGTAAACAAATTGATAACATACATTCATAAATAACAGCTAGAACCAAAATACTGAATGCCAAGTTGAAGTTAGTGGTTTTAAGGTTTCCTGAGGGACCGTGCGGTCATCGAGCAGGACGCCTCATGTGCAAATAATAAGAGTGTCATGAATTAAATTAAACTATTTGTAACTAATAATTATTTAACACGAATTAAATAAAATAGAGGAAGAGAATTAACTAGAAGTTTATCTTAAATTCCAGAGAAAGCGAAGACTTACATAATCTAAGAAACATAGTTAAACTGGCAAATTTTTGGGTCATTCTGCATCCCGCGGCTTCGGTAGTCTTTCTTACACTAAATAATACTCCATCGCACTTGGTTGATTGATTGATATTACATACTTCCAGTTCGCAGGAGTACGCCTGTCACCAACAACAACCATCTGCCACCCAGCCCCCCTCAGTTGTGTGCTAAGCTGTCTCAGTGCATCAGTAGGGTGTCTGATGGTCGTGCAGACGATCCACTTAGGCATGCTGGCACCAGGGGGCCGGGGCAGCTCTACCTCCCCCTCTTCCTCGTCCAAATCCTAAGACGAAAATATTATCATAATTTAGTTTAGTTATTTTTTTTGCAAGACCACAATATTGCATCATACACAAATTTTCAATAAAAGAACAACATACAATAACGAACAATAATTAACAGTTAGAGTGCAAAATCCCAGATGCTAAACTTAAGTTATAAATTCTGATACCAGTGATAAATTCTCTCTCTCTCTGTCTTTGTAGTGCACTGTCAAATAGCAGACCTCCAAGGTACACATTCTGAAACACAATCTACTATCACGTTCACTAATCAGCATTCCATTGATCATCAAGTTGATCCCATTTAAAGGCCATGCCTTTGCCACACCTAAAATATAGCCTACGAAACATTTGCAGTCTTCAGTAATATATTACTATATTAACTATTGCCACTTAGTTGTAAATATATATCTCTCTCAGTGCACCAGTTGCCTAAGGCAGGTCTATGCCAAATGACTGTATAGTTTGTATCAGGGTTGGACACCCGGGTATGTACCCAAAAACACGCCGGGTTATTTTGGGCGGACCCACTCAAAAAAGCTTAAAAAACTCGCTTTTAACTAGTTTAAAATGCATACATTTTCTCCAATTTTCGCAAAACTTAGAACTTTCAGTTCAAAAATTGTCTTGAAACCACGAACTACGGTACTCTGCAAAACTTTTCAAAATTTAGGTTAATCTATACATTTTGCAGTAATTATGTACAATGTTAGCAAATGTTAACAAATATAATGTTCATTCAATTATAATATAAATTAATATGACAATGAAAACATCTTACTATATAATTTAAAGTTTTGTGTGCACGTATAATCATCGTTGTATATATCTATTCAAATCCTTTCATGATACACATGTGTACTTTCTCTGAAGTTTCATTGATTAGGCCTAATCATATTTCATTAGCATTTTGTCAAGTGTGAAATAAATGGATAAAACAAACAGAAGTAAATACATGGTAAGTTACCAGTACAAAGTCTTCATAGCTGGTCATCCATCGCTGGAACAGCTGCTGCAGCAGAAAGAAAACTAACAGCAGCAGCACCAGCAGCAGACCTTTCTGATTTCTTGTTAGTCTGCTGCCCTGAAGCCTTAACAAACGCCATGCTCGGAATTTTATAGTACGCAACATTGCCCTTGTGTGTTATGCTACTTATAAATTACACATTACAGGCTAATATGTCTAGTCTAAATTTGATCTGAAATAAAGAAATATAATATTTTAAGAGAATAAACAACAAATAAACCAACATCAGGGTGGTGGTCCTGGTGGAGTTAGTACTCGTGTATGTTCCGATTAATTTGAGAATATAGACCAACCGAAAATTTGCATGTGTCGTAAGAGATGACTAATGCAGATGCCGCAGTGATGTGCAAAGTGGTCTGTGCCATGATTTCTGTGTACGCCTACTTGACTATTTAGTCGCTTATATTCCTGAGGTTTGAAGAGGTCTCCTGTCACATCAGTTGTGGCACTTGGCATGCTAGGATAATCTACCCTTTACTATTCAACAAGCTTCTGAGACTTAGTTAAAAGTGTGCTATATTAAGCTGCTGATTGATTGGGTTGGCGCCTTGATAGAATGATCGCCTAAGAACAAGTTTCGAAACCCAGGTCAGCAACGTAAGGACAGTGATAGTCTCGTTCTGAAATTAATTTTCGTTTTCGTTCGTATTCAGTTCTGAAAGAATAATTTCTATTTTAGTTCAGTTTCAGTTCTTGAAGAATAAAATAATTTTTGCTTTAGTTCAATTCTAGTTCAGGTATTTAAGTTATATTTCAGTTCTAGTTAGAGTAAGTTTTTAATAATTTTAATTCTAATTCGATTCTGAATGGTAAAAAGTTGTGAAAATGACCATGCTTTGACATTTTTGTTTAAATTTAAACCCTCTGTAATCTTTTACGCTAATTGTTTAACCTACAAATTAGTTTTACAACAAAATAATAAGAAATATCATCTAAAAAAATAGAATTTCCAAATAATTTTGTTCATTGTTCAGAGCCCAATTTTAGTTTCTATTTCAATTGAGTTCGCGAACAATAATTAGCATTCTTATTTAGTTTCAGTTCGGGGGAAATTAATAATTTTTGTTTCAGTTCTCGTGCACGACGATGCAATAATTATAGTTTTCGTTCAATCTGAGTTAACGAAATATCACTGCATTTATAAAGATAACCCCAGGAACAGTGGCGGCGCCAGCATTTATGACAAGCCAGGGCACTGCCGCGGCACCAACATCCCGAGACGGGGCACATTAAAACTGATGAAAAATCATGAAATATTGTAAGTACTTAAATTTTTAACATTATTTAGCTTAATAGCTGAATAGCTTTCCGAGACAAATTCCTTCGGAAAGACAGTGGGTTTCATTAAGGAATCAAAATGCACACAAAAAAGTTCATTCCGGGGTACCTGCTGCCGGGTCACCTGCCGGGTGCGCCGTTTTGAGCCGGGGCACGTGCCCTGGCGTGGCGCCGCCACTGCCCAGGAATCAGGATGTCTGGTACATAGCTTTATTGTGTAGGTAAGCCTACGTTGAAGCCTTAACAAGCTATAAGAAAGCAATGGAGGGATTAATCATGGAGTGGCAAAAAAAAATACAAGACCAGCAACTAGGAAAGGAAACTAGCATGTGCATGTCATGTGTAAAAATATGCAAATTACAAATAAGCCTAATATTTTACAAATATGGTGGGAATCACCCTGCGATGAGGTAAAGTTTTGGTAACTTAACTTAACTTAACTATACTGGTTTAGAAAGTTATTTCTAACTTGTAGTCACCAGTTTTCATCACTCACATAGATCTAACACAATTACCAAATGTCATACAAAAAAAATACAATATTAATACAATAAAATAATCCAATGAAACTAGTTATATCCATTGATGATTCAGCCAGGAACAACACATCCAAGCACTGAGGAACAACACATCCAAGCACAAACACAAATGACAAGCAGAGAGATACATAGTTACTGAGATAATTTCTATAGGCCTAGGCTATACTGCACAAGAGTATCTTAGCTGTGACTTTAATAAACATTTCTTTGCTATAGCTATATACCAGTTTTCTGGATAATGGCCCGCATCGTTTAATGGACCCTTAGTTTTGCTTATCGGACTGATTTGGTTTCATAGTTCTCGATGTTGTCATAGACGACAGTGGCACTCTAATTTAGCTTGTAGTTCGTAGCTTGTATTTGCTATGTATCTCGCTGCTTGTAGACTATCATTGTGGGTATGTCATGATGATTTGCTAATAAAATACTAAAATACTACTATAACAGTAACTATTCTGAGAATTCATATGACGTATAGCTACAAATGTAACAGCTTATTTATGACCAGTAGTGCACATTTATTATTACAAACTTCAGGGTGGGCTAAAAGTCAAACGGGTGCCCACGTCTTGTTGTCAAGATCATACATTAATCTGGATATATCACATAACAGTCTTGTGTATTTTTTCTAATCATGTGGAGCCTATTTGATTTTTTTTAAAGTATTCAAAACTGTAGTAATGTTAATGCTTAACTATGGCGCGTCGAAGGTTGACCTATACAAAGATGGCTTCGCTATCTGAGCCGATCTCAGCAGCCAATGAATGCACATCATTACAAAATATCTGTTAAGTCTTGAATAGGTCTATTCACAGCCCTAACGGTGTTTTTGTCAGCTGTGCATTCACTAGTTGCTAAGATAGAGGTGTTTTGTTAGCTGTGCATTCATTGGCTGCTGAGATCGGCTCAGATAGAGATGCCATCATTGTTTAGAGCAATCTTCTACTCACCATAGTTAAGCATTAAAATATGCCAG